>OX465038.1:1543799-1581299 GCA_949841015.1 Aplysina aerophoba | reverse complement strand
TTTTCATGCATGCATGGATGAATATCTAATTAGCAACCTGCATTAAACACATTAGGACTGAGCTCATGATCAATGACTATTATTGTAAACCATATATGGCTATTGAAAATGACAAATTCTAACGCATATAAACACAGGAGCAGTCCCACTACAGTTAGTTGCAATTGGTCTACTGCAGCCAGAAGAGGAGCAGTCCGCTCAATTTGAATGGTACTGGTGAGACTATATATTGTATAACAGAATACAGTTTCAGCCTTTTAAACTTTATTATAACTTGATCTAGTTTCTAACCCAAACGGGGGAACCAGTAGTGCTAGTTATCCCTAAGATCTGACACACAGACATATATAATTGATTGTGAGCAAAACTGGCCCAGGCTTAGACGTACTTGTTATTGCTACAGATGGCAGCCTTTCCCCTGTTGCTTTTCACTACGACAGCAGCTGTCCTGTTGTGTGGATCACTCGCAGGTGAGGCAGAGAGTAGCATATCGTGTGCTACCAAAATCAAATTGTATCATTCTATACCAACACATGTAGATGCCCAGGAAGTTATTCGAAACTTCCAAGCCACAAAGAACAGCACCCACATCACCTTCTCCTGGGACATTGTGGATGATCACTACAGCTCCGACCACATCACTTACTTCCAAATCTTCTATGCCTACAGACCAAACACTGGCTATTCTTCCAATACAGGCTCAATATCTTACTCTCACAGCTCACTAACAGTAACCGGATCTTCATTTCAGTACACCACCACTGTGACCAGCTTTGGCAACTATGGCCAGTACGTGATGTGGGTCCGTGTTTACAGGTCTAGCCTTACACCTTCTTATTCCTTCTCTGACCAAATCTACGTTGAAGTAGGTAGGTCAATGCCAACATGCAGGAAGTGATCGAACTGCAGTGCTTGCACATCTTCTCTGCTATCTGTACGAACATGCAACTGTTTACTGTGCTCTTCACTTTCCCAAATGTAAGGTCGTGAAATTGCCATAGAAGTGAACATACAACTTTTGCCATCTCAAACATGTCTTGCATTCACTGTGAGTAATACTTGCACATCACCACAGCATTTGCAATGGAGCACGCAGAAAGTGAATAATGTAATGTGTTCCATACTTTGCAGACACAGTCCACCAGTACTTATTCTGCAGTACAGAACGAGGTGTATTGGGGCATTCGAAAGTACTGTCAGTGCAATTATGACTATTTCCAATACATCCGAGTGAGGAATGGCTACTTCACTTGCGCTGCTGGTGGATATGTCACCTTCAGAGCTCGTCTGTACTCAACTAGTGTCACAGCCGACCCAGCGGACTTGAAGAATACCTTAACCACTTGGCTGCATGGCCAGGACACAGACAAAACAATTACCATATATGGAATGCAGTACTCTGTAGAACCAGGCCCATGCGGAGTGACTGTGCCTAACCTCTATGCTCCACAATGCAGCACACCAGATGCAACAGACACTCCCACTGTCGCTGCAGTCTCATCCACAGTAGCCACTCCCACTCAAAACACCACTGCAGTCATTGTGGCCTCAGTTTTTGCTGCAATGTTCTTCATCTTGTCTCTGGGGCTCATTGGATACATACTAGCTGCCAGGAGGTGAGGGAGTGGTCTCATCAGATTGGTGTAAACATGCAAAATTGGTTACATATAGTTCAGTTAGTGTGATCCTATTTTTGTTCCATCATTCACACACAGGCATCAACCTGCTCGTTCTGCAGGTGGAAGAGTAGCCAAGAGTACGACTAGGCCCAGCACTAATACTCCAGCCCAAGCAGCTACTAGGGGGGAGCAACCCAAACCTCGTGCTAAGCCAATGTGTGAATTAGAGCCTCGTTATCATATTGATGATCCTGACCAGATATACACTGAGATGGATGATTACTAACTAGTATTTAGTGTGTGCAGTGTGTGGTGTGCTTTTGACTATTTAGCTAGCGCAGATCACTATATTACTTCTGCATTACTGTATGATGTGTGTGGATAAGTGATGCTCATATAAAGTTATAAAATAGCTACAGCAAAGTGGGCATTGTGGTGTAGACAAGAGACCGAGCGTTGGGCTTTGTTGCTGTCAGCATACACCTACAGTATTGAATTCCGGCCGACCAAAGCACATGCAAATGCTGATGGGCTGTCTCGTTTGCCTGTGGTACCCTCCACAGTGGTGGACCCTGTTCCAGTGGTGTCCAGCATTTTCAATGTGGCACAGATCCAGGCTCTTCCAGTATCGTGTGCCCAACTACAGAGAGCTACTCGTGAAGACCCCTTGCTGTCAAGAGTTTACCAGTACACTCAGTCAGGATGGCCAGAGCAGGTGCCGGATGACCTGAAACCCTACTGGCACCGCCGGTGGGACTTAACTATCGAAGCGGGTTGTGTGCTCTGGGGTATTCGGGTCGACGTGTTCTGGAGATGCTGCACGAGGGCCACCTTGGGATCGTTCGCATGAAGGCATTGGCGAGGAGCTACTTGTGGTGGCCAGGCCTGGACAGTGAGCTGGAGCAGGTAGCCAAAGCGTGCAGCCAGTGTCAGAAAGAACAAAATGCACCGGCAGTGGCACCGTTGCACCCCTGGCTATGGCCTGCCAGACCATGGGCCAGAGTGCATCTTGATTTTGCGGGTCCATTTCAAGGAAGAATGTTTTTGATCGCAGTAGACGCTCATTCTAAGTGGCCGGAGGTGATAGAGATGTCCACCACAACAGCTGCCCAGACAGTGGCAGTGCTGAGACAAATGTTTGCAGCCAATGGGCTGCCGGAGCAGTTGGTCTCCGACAATGGACCTCAGTTTGTCTCAGAAGAATTTGCCAGTTTTTGCAAATTCAATGGTATCAAGCACATTAGGGTTGCACCCTACCACCCTTCGTCGAATGGGTTGGCGGAGAGGTTCGTCCAGACGTTCAAGGTTGCAATGAGGAAGAGTGAAAAGGATGGCCTATCGTTTCAGCACCGTTTGGCCAGCTTCCTCCTCCTCTACCGTGCTACGCCTCAAGGAATGACATCTACACCTCCCTCTGTGTTGTTCCTGGGGCGTGTCTTGCGCACCCGTTTACACTTACTGCGACCACATACGCACAACCAAGTTGAGGCCAACCAAGCAGTTCAGAAGCGAGAACATGATCAACACAGCAGACCTCGTTTTCTGCAGGATGGTCAGCCTGTCCTGGTGCACAATTTTCATGGAAGACCTCGTTGGGTTCCAGCCACCATTGTACAAGCTGTAGGACCTGTCTCATTCAAGGTTCAGACGACCGATGGACTGGTCTGGAAACGGCACTTGGACCACATCCGAGCAAGGATGGAGGCTCTTCCGATGGAACGTGAGCCAGCAGATGAGGGCCAAGATGAGGAACCTGTTCCTGGTACGACCTGTAGAGCCAATGTTGAGCCCGCCACCAACAGTCCAAATGCTGTCCCCACCATTGACATGGAGCAACAAGAGACCGATCCAAGCCCAGAGTCTCGACCGCCAGAGACACGCCGTTACCCATCGCGGAACCGTCATCCACCTGACAGGTTTAATTTTGACTCCTGACTTTTGTGTGTGGGAACCCTCAACTTAAGGGGGGAGGAGATGTGGTGTATTAGAGTGTAGTGTTAGTTTTTGAGTATGCTGTAATGCATGGTGCTTTACTCATGTGTGTAAGCTCACGTGTATCCTTGCGCATGCTCAGTGTTGTAGTTGCCTCGTGGTCTAATAAAGTGTTGCCTACGCGGTTCATTGTTGCGATCTCCGCTCCGACTCGACAGGCATAATTATGCAGAGAACTTCATTGAAAATCTGATGTTTCTAAGGTATCTTTAGAGCATGTACGTAGCTAGTTGCCCTATTGTTCTGTATGCAAGAAAACCATTTGCTCTCATAATGATGCACCTTACATTCCTGGCGTTGTTTATTATATTAGTATTATCATTATTATTATTATTAAAGTGACCACAGCATGCAGGTCACTAATTGGTACGTATGCATATCTATGATAGTGTGTGATTTGGTTGAGATGGCTTGCAAAAGTCAATGGTAGTGTGTGGGCAAAGATTTGAGGAGATGCTGTTGGTCATGAAACTGATTGTTTAAGCTGGTACACTTTGTATATATAAGAAACATTGCTATGCTGTCTGAGTGAGATATAGTAATTTACATTGAATATTTATACATGTGCGCCACACAAACATGCATTAGCCATTCCCTGTATGCATTATATAGCTGGACAAGGTCATCCGTTATGTTAATGTTGTTTGTGTTACAATGCATATAGGTGTAAGTGAAACAATCAGGACAATAACATGTTGGCAGGACAGCCTGAGTACCACTGTACTATTCTGCATGTCCGGACAGTCTGAGTACCACTGTACTATTCTGCATGTCAGGACGGTCTGAGTACCACTGTACTATTCTGCATGTCAGGACAGCCTGAGTACCACTGTACTATTCTGCATGTCAGGACGGTCTGAGTACCACTGTACTATTCTGCATGTCAGGACGGTCTGAGTACCACTGTACTATTCTGCATGTCAGGACAGCCTGAGTACCACTGTACTATTCTGCATGTCAGGACGGTCTGAGTACCACTGTACTATTCTGCATGTCAGGACAGCCTGAGTACCACTGTACTATTCTGCATGTCAGGACAGTCTGAGTACCACTGTACTATTCTGTCAGGACAGCCTGAGTACCACTGTACTATTCTGCATGTCAGGACAGTCTGAGTACCACTGTACTATTCTGTCAGGACAGCCTGAGTACCACTGTACTATTCTGCATGTCAGGACAGCCTGAGTACCACTGTACTATTCTGCATGTCAGGACGGTCTGAGTACCACTGTACTATTCTGCATGTCAGGACAGCCTGAGTACCACTGTACTATTCTGCATGTCAGGACGGTCTGAGTACCACTGTACTATTCTGCATGTCAGGACGGTCTGAGGACCACTGTACTGTTCTGCATGTCAGGACAGCCTGAGTACCACTGTAGTGTTCTACATGTGCAAAATTGGTCATTAACTACTACACTATGCTAGTCATAAACTGTGTATATAGAAGTACAGATAAATACATATACAAGGTGTTGGTGTACTGTACTGTGTACTGGATGTACTGGACGCTAGTGAAACCCTACCAACGCTAACCTTGCTCTTTGGTTCAAAGGCCAGGTGCAAGCTCTGTGGCTTCCCCACACAGACCCTCCAGCATGTGCCCAACAAGCGGAGAAGGCTTTGTGATAGCGTAGGTTTGATAGAAGACACGACTCTCTCTTATCTACAACTTCATTGTCAGCCACATCCAAAAGTGACTTGTCCTTGTCGACCTACCTGGGTAAACCTATACTGCTTTCCAGTGCACTGCCATTGTTATTTGAAATGGTCAACAGTGCTCATTGTAATTAGGTAAGCTAACTATCCCTTTTGAGGACAACTTTGCAGATGCTGAAAGTAGACAGCCTGTTATGAAGATCTCCTATGCCTCTGCACTAGTAATGGGTACAGAGCTCAACTGTTAATGATTCAGGTTGGCTCCAGAGGAGTTTTGGACTTGCTATCTTGATCCAGACTCTAGCAGATGTGCAAAGTTTGGACTTCACTTGTTGTGTCACTGGCAATTAAAGGCAGCTATCAGTAAAATATTTCACCTCACAGTTCTGAGCCATGTTTTAGTCCTACGTGATGGCAGTGCATTCTTTGCAATTGACTCCTTTATCACCATTATATCTCACCATCATTACCATCCATGTTGTATATATCACATTTTTGTGGCTGTGTGTGTGTGTGTGTGTGTGTGTGTGTGTGTGTGTGTGTGTGTGTGTGTGTGTGTGTGTGTGTGTGTGTGTGTGTGTGTGTGTGCGTGTGTAGGACAAGACAGTGCAATGTGACCATTACATTATACATTAACAAAGTCATAATATTCGTAATAGAATAATATCTATATATATATTTGAGAATGTTTGTTTGTTTGTTTGTTCGCAGTAAACGCAAAAACTACGGAACGGATTGACTCCAAACGCTCAGGAATTACAAAGAACTACCCAAAGAGTGTCCTCTGCAGTTTGAAATCTCCCGTCTTAGTGTTCTTGGGAGACATGGTTACATTTCCGGTTTTTCCTTCGCGGCCGACCGCCATTTTCTTTCCACTTCCGGCTCTTGCCGCTAGACGCCTAACACCAAGCGCTTTGCAAAAACGGAAAAACTACGGCACGAATTGACGCCAAACACTGAGGAATTACAAAGAACGACCCAAAAAAGGTCCTCTGCGGGTTAAAATCGCCCACCTTATGGTTCTCGAGGAGATGTTGTGACACTTCCGGTTTTTCCTTCTCGGCCGACAGCCATTTTTACTTATATCCTACTTCCGGCTCTTGCTTAGACGCCTAACACACTAGCTGGACACATAGAGTGCTTTCGCAAAACGACGTTGACCGCGAACCACATCGCTACTGAATTACAAGCGGACATGCATAGACAAGTTCATGTACATTCAGGCATGCCTCGCAAGTTCAATCATTATAATTTTGCATGTATGCCTTGCACGTAATTTGAAGCACTGTCACATTGTGGCCATGGGCACGACCTTACTTCAGCTGCCCAACTCTCTGTAATCAGCAAAGCTGACATTAGAAGTGCTTTCGATAAAACACTGGCATCGGAGCGCTTTCGCCGAAACGCTGGCGACAACGCGCCGTAGCAGAGGAGCCCGCCGAAGGCGGGCTTCTATGCTAGTTACACACTAGTTAAGTTACCTGTAAACAGGTACATACGTATATTACGGGTGACTATGTTGTAGCACATCATCCTCTGACCAAGCCAAGGAGTGTTGTGTGTGACATATAAAGTGATAGAGTGCGGTGGAAATTAGGCTAATTTTATTATACATTATACCTAATACTCCATGCTGATATGTGTGTGAAATAAACAGACATATTTAAGACAGCGCATATTAGGCTAATTATATTATACATTATATCAAGTCATACCACTCCTGCATACCTATGCATAGTACAGTATCTTCAGTAACTGCACTGGTGCGATGTTATAGGGTATACACATTCAATCTGTCTGTATACTATATATGTGTAATAGATTTAGAACAGATTATAAGGCTAATTGCATAATACATTATACCAAGTCACACCATTCCCGCATACCCATAGTACAATATTTTCAGTATCTTGTATGCTATACGTACGTGTTCTGCTCAGAAACACTTTTGTTGATCATCCTTGACATAGCAATGTGCCTCAACCAGTTTTCAGATAAGCAAGGCAAGCCCTGTTTTGGGACACGATTATGTCTATTGTTGAGCAGCACAGTTGGGGCTGGGTTTGCTAGCCATACCCCGCTAATGGTAAAGAAGGTAAAATCTGTTCTGTGACGTCACATATTGTCACCAAAAGTGACGTTTCATTAATACGTCATAGGCGTCATGATCTGCCCGTTAATTGTGCAGATGTCATTGTGTGACGTGTAGAGACGCATTCCCAAGAGGACAGTCACCCGTTGCAGGTGATGACCACCATGTAGTCTCAAACCCAGACCCTAACCTCTGCGTCACTATTATTGCACAACCGCGGAGGATCACATCCTTAACTACATCATATCCTGTATCTGCATGGTTACATTTACCTGTCAATACACACCCGTATGTTTTCTGTTGTCATACATGTGTTACACACCATCCACCACTGCACCATGCAATCACACCGTATGCTCCGGTCCTTCACATGACATGGCAGGCACAAAATATTGTCACCAGAACATTCTATACCTCATACATCTGCTGGTCTCACTACAGAAAGTAGCGAAGGATCCTATAGCTAATTTAAT
Source organism: Aplysina aerophoba (assembly GCA_949841015.1). Taxonomy (NCBI): domain Eukaryota; kingdom Metazoa; phylum Porifera; class Demospongiae; order Verongiida; family Aplysinidae; genus Aplysina; species Aplysina aerophoba. The sequence goes on along the minus strand of OX465038.1, from coordinate 1,573,464 downwards.
TTACTGCTCAGTGTTATAATTTGCATGTACCTCATACGTACATCTGCATTCTACAGTTACCATGCAGTACTCATGCATGTGAGCAACAGCCACTGAATTCGAAACTCATTGCTGTTTCTATCATGGTGAACTATAGATAGATTAAAGCATGTGGATAGTCCCATATGCTTTAATATATAGTATTAACATTAATTAACATCATAATATCTTAGCAACATAATTATAATAATCTATGCAAATTAAGTTCACTCTGTGTGATGTCACAAATACAATTATTGCTTAACAACGCTCTCACATATAAACTACAGTACACCACAAATAGTGGCAATATAGGGCTGGTGTATACAGAAGAAGATCATAGCTGCCTGCAAGGTACAGGTAACTGAGTGTGAGGGCATATGTGTACAGGTCTAGCCTCACACCAACTACTGTGTACTCTGATGAAATCTATGTTGAAGTAGGTAAGTAAACAGATGCAGGCAGTTAGCACAACATTATCTATTTAAATAGTATTATACATTCATACTACCGCCTGTTCAGGTCGGCAAATCACGATTGAAGTGAACATACAGCTTTGGCCATCTCAGACATGTCTCGAATTCACTGTGAGTAATGCTTGCTATAGGTGAACACTACAGGCAAATGCTTGCATATCATAGCAGTCTGTGACACATTTTCCCGGCATCATCTAAACTACTGTTTGTAGTGGAGATATCCAATCTACAAAATACCCATGCATGCACCACTTCTACAGACACAGTCCACTGAACAAGGTGTATTGGGGAATTCGAAAGTACTGTCAGTGCGATTATGACTATTTACAATACATCATGTGACATACATACAATTCATGAACAATGGCTACTTCACCTGCGCTGCTGGTGGATATGTCATCTTCAGAGATTGTCTGTACTCAACTAGTGTCACAGCCGACCCAGCAGACTTGAAGAGTACCTTGACTAATTGGCTGCATGGGCAGGACACAGACAAAACAATTACCATATATGGAATGCAGTACTCTGTAGAACCAGGCCCATGCGGAGTGACTGTGCCTAACCTCAATGCTCCACAATGCAGCACACCAGATACAACAGACACTCCCACTGTTGCTGCAGTCTCATTCATGATAATCCATGATATGTTATAACAGATTTAAGAGCCCCTGTGATGATAAGCGGTTTCTTACATCCTGTTATATCCCGTTCTAGCCTGCTAGACAAATCTTTTAGCTTGTATATGTGGTATATTTTTCACGGTTGCCATGACAATGGGGTATCAATATAATGACAGAAAAAAATCAAAAGTCTAAATCCATATATAACTAGAATATATAAACTTCCATTAAAAATTGCAACGGATTTAGGAATGTCCGAGAAAGCGTAGAAGCAAGTGTTGACATCTCAGTACTTTCACCCATCACATTCCTTTGAGGATCAGAAGTCGTAAATCCCTTGTAGAGTGGTCATGAGTGCACTCTAGAAAATTGAGGACTTCTGATCTTCAAAGAAATTTGATGGGTGAAAGTACTCACTACTTATGAACGGAAGTCAATTATATGAGCAAAAATACGCAACAGGAAGAGTAAAAACCCGGGATGTTTCGACCTCGAAGGTCTTCGTCAGCCGAGGAGACTGAAGATGAGGGTGAAAAGTGGTCCAATAAATACTTAGCAGAAACAGATGACGTCATGACAGAGGGTGAGAGTGGTGGGGAAATTGGTGAATAAATTTGTAAAGGGGGGGGGGACAGGAAACAGTTATGGAGGAAGAGGGGCTGCAGTTTGTCAAGGATGGGGTTCCATACTGTTGGGAGCTGAAGTCCACAGTCCAAATTCATGGTGGGACTTCGCTTCCGAATGAGGATGGCTTCTGCAGTCCTCCTCTTCCAGTAGTCGGGGATCACTTGTTCCACCTGGGCACTTTCCCAATCAATGTGGTGGTCAAACTTCTGTACATGTACAGCGATGCCATGCCTGTCATCACCTCGCCTTACAGCCTGTCTGTGCTCAGTGAGTCAGGTCTTCAGGTTCCTCTTTGTCTCACCTATGTACACCTGGTCACAACCATTTGCAGGGGACCTGGTATACTACAGATCTGTTCTTCTCTTGTGGTACCTTCTTCTTCACGTGGACCAAAGACCGCCTCATGGTGTTGGTTGGCTTGAAGACAGCCTTGATCCCAAGAGGTGCACAAACCTTCTCTATCTTAGCTTCTCGCTCAGCTGGCGGACATAAGGTAGGCAGAGTACCCTTTGCTCATCTGTGGTGGACTTCTGGGGGTCATCATCGGAGTGGGGGGTAGGGGGTACACATGGCGTGGAGAGGTTTGTCTCTACTAGCTTCTTGGGGAACCCATTGGCTAGGAACACCTTCTCCAAATGTTTCAGCTCCTTGACAAACTGCAGCCCCCTCTTCCTCCATAACTGTTTCCTGTCCCCCCCCTTTACAAATTTATTCACCAATTTCCCGCCACTCTCACCCTCTGTCATGACGTCATCTGTTTCTGCTAAGTATTTATTGGACCACTTTTCACCCTCATCTTCAGTCTCCTTGGCTGACAAAGACCTTCGAGGTCGAAACATCCCGGGTTTTTACTCTTCCTGTTGCGTATTTTTGCTCATATAATTGACTTCCGTTCATATATCGACGCAACAATGAGCCTCTACAGCATCATTACTCACTAATTGTTTCCATTTTCTCCCCATGTGCGTACATGAATCAAGAAATGAAGCACTACAACACTACATAATAGTGTAAGACACTGCCTACAATAAAGAGCAATGTGGGTTTTCATTTAGGTCTAGAATAGTTCAAAGTTGGATTTGGGGGACACACCCCTTGCTGGCAATCACGCAGGTTGGGGCGGTCTTGGCAGCACGACTCATGATCTATCTGGAGCACCGGATTTGTTACTTCATCAGAGAGAAGTTGAGCATGCATTGCACAACATTCATCACTTGTAGGGCTGATCATGTTGTGTTGCAAGCATAGACACCATTCTCTTGAAAGTTACTCGCGCTGCACTGCCCATCCCCCCTGTTGCTGGCGACGATTGGTGTAAAGGAACCGTGTTCAACTTCTCGGATTCGCTGTTCATAGGCTCTTCCCTTTAGCTAATCTTGCAGTTGGTATGTGACAGAAAGGCTCCGAGAGAGGTTACTTGGCGCAAAGAGATTAAAAACCCTACCGCTGAAAAATGCACTTTGTGACCGTTCCCAGAAAACCCTCTGGCTCCTACGCTGGCTTCGCTTGTTTCTATGCTTTTTTGGACTTTCCTAACTCCCTTGGAATTTTTAATGGAAATTTTTAATATACTAGTTTGTTTACTTTTTAGATAGCTATACTGATGCACACTGATTCTGATTCGGATCCACCAATATGAAACTAGGAATATGAAAAATGGCACCAGGAAAGAGTAATACCATACGATGTTCATAATATGTACAACTTGCAAGCAGTTTCCTGTGATACTAGTCAGCTCAGATGGATATCACCCAAAACTGAGAGATGGTGCGAATGACTGCAATAGCTCATGAAGTACTAGAAGGCGACTGGCTGCATCTTCAATGTTTGCTAGATGGAACAGAGAGTGTACACACATGGGCACACACGTCGTATGTATTGTGAAGATCTGCAGCCTGTAGTTGCTTTGTACTATATACATGTAAACACAGCCCACAACTGACTTCACAAGATGTTAGGTGGAGTGGCAGTGCATACATAGATTGAGGTTTTAAACAAGAAACTCCCGGCCCCAGCCAATGTATTCCTTGTAAGTCCCAGTATAATAATGATAATTTATAGCCAAGCAGTGTTTGTGTGGTAGTGTGTGTGTGTGTGTGTGTGTGTGTGTGTGTGTGTGTGTGTGTGTGTGTGTGTGTGTGTGTGTGTGTGTGTGTGTGTGTGTGTGTGTGTGTGTGTGTGTGTGTGTGTGTGTGTGTGTGTGTGTGTGTGTGTACTGCTATTGATCTTTATTGTTAAAGATGAATACTTGGAGCAAACAAACAACTACAAAACTGGCCAAATAACATGGAAGATGAAACTGGAAAGGATTGTGAGAATATGCCAACCAATGACCTAATGCTTGTAAATTACGGTTCTATAGTTGGCACAAGCACACAGTCCTAGCAAAACTAGTCACTGATAGAACTGGAATCAAATCTATTGTATAAGAAAGTTACATTGCTACCACACATCTAAGCAATGCCTGTTGTAGTCATTGTTGACCCAGAAGCAATCCTGAACTATGAATAATGCCACATATGCTGACATAAGTTGCCATAAGTAAAAGCATGCGCAGGTATGCACTAGGCATGCATACCAGTGTTATATATGCACATCACTTTGTATATTGTGTGTACAGTATATTGCATCCACTCAAATTGTAAAATACAAATGGGTGTGTCCTCAATAAGTCACAGCAGAAATTGAGAAGCAAATTATGATAAATGATGAATGGGTTATCTGCAGACAATTGCTAGATTATCATGATCTAACAAATGTTAGATGTTTTGTTTATGCATGTGAGGCACAGTGGCAGTGAATAAAAACACTTAGAATTATACTGCAGCATAAATGCTCCTCATTATGCCATGGAGATAATGAATAGTGTGCATGTGACAACAACACTATAGAGAACTTTGCATTGTATATGGCTCCTCAGGCTTCAGTATGCTGTTATGTTTTGATCAACAGTACTATGTACATGTTTTGCATTGCACCTGAAAGTTTCAGATAACCCACCTGGTTGCAGTTCAACATAGTTAACGATAGTCTGCATGTGCTTGGTGTGGGAAGATACACAACTAAGAATAAACATTTCCATATTAAAGATGAAAGTACAGAAAAGGAATGGAGCGAGTGAGTAGGAAAAGAGCAGCCTTGCTAACATGCTGAGGGACACATAGCACAACTTTCATGCACGTCTGGATGAATATCTCATTAGTCACCAGTATTAAACGCATAAGGACTGAGCTCATGACCAATGAGTAAACAGGAGCCCATATAATGTAAAAAAGGATAGGGCCCCGGCGATTAGATGGGACGGTCTAGCTAGCCAGACTAGCGTGGAAACGTATTCCAAACGCAATTATTTGCGTAGGCGTTTCCCGTTTTTATTCACTTAACTTCTATTCATTTCTCTCCTATTCAATTACTCATTATGCGCTCCTGCAGTAAACCATATATGGTCATTAAAAGTGACAAATTCTAACGCATAATATTATAACACAAGAGCACTCACACTACAGTTAGCTGCAATTGGTCTACTGCAGCCAGAAGAGGAGCAGTCCGCTCAATTTGGATGGTACTGGTAAGACTATATATTATTGAAGCGAGCCTGAGCGAGACCCAATTAGTGGCTAAAGTCCCTGTAGCGATGTCTGTCACCTGTACTTTCACCCGGTGAATGTTTGGTGTGCCTGCCCGCTACAATTGTGTACGCAATGGTGTACATATCGTTTCGTTATACGTCACAATGGGGTTGTGCATGTGGTTTCGTTAACACGTCACGGGCCGCTGTCTCGGCTGTCTGGCACACGGGGTCGCGTCTGGGCTATATAGGGCACACTTCAAAGGGGCTGTCTGAAGCAACAATAGGGTGCGAAACGCTCTTGCACGCGCGGGATTCGTCACAATAGAGCTGCCTGCCATAGTACCCCTTTCACATGCGTACCAAAACCGGGTCGAACCCTGGTTCGACCCGGTTAGTGGGTCCATGTGAATGGGGTATAGGAAAAGCACAATCCCCGTACGGTAGTTGCCATGCCACCTTTCCAGCGTGCTTCTGCATAGCGCTTCCTTTGCTGACAGTTCTTTGCTATCAGCTCTTGCTGTTGTATGCATCCTGGCTAACACACCTAATACCTGTGCTGACGCAGTACGGCAAGAAAGGCTTCGGAGAAGAAGAGAACGTGATCGGCAGCAGAGAGCAGAAGAAACTGCAGGACAGGGAACATCGGTTGGCTAGTGTGCGCTGTCGTTCTTGATTGCAGTCACTTGCTGCTGATTGTTGCCATAGGAATTGTGCATGCCATGCTCGCAATGCAGTGCAAGGCTCGCCCCACAATGCTGTACATTCGCCTAGTTATAGCTAAAGAAGATAAAACAGTTTCAAACTTTATTACGTTCGACGTGCGTCTCCCAGTGCCAGCTACACTTCTCAAGACATCGATCGCAATTACATAATACCAGATTGGAGCCGCTGTACAGCACAGTCCACGAGGATCCGGCAATCTCGCTTCCACCTTTTCAGATCTCCTAGTATAGGTTTCGCTGCTTACCGGCTTAGGTTACCTTGGCGTTGCTTCGGCTTATTGTCTCATATAGCTTTGGCCTTTCTACTACAGTTTCAGCCTTTCAAACGTTATTAGGATGCAGTTTCTAACCCACAAAGAACCAGTAGCTAGTTACCCCTAAGACCTGAGCCACAGACATAGGAGCCGCTGGAAATTGGCTTAGAAGTAGTACTTGTCTTTGCTATAGATGGCAGCCTTTCCCCTCTTCTTTCTCACTGCGACAGCAGCTGTCCTGTTGTGTGGATCACTAATAGGTGAGGCAGGTTTTAGTATCATGTGCTTGTGAATAGACAATTCATTTTAATGCTCAACTTCTATCAAAATATACACTCACAGATGCCCAGGATGCATTTCGCAACTTCCAAGTGGCCAGTAGGAACAGCACCCACATCACCTTCTCCTGGGACATTGTGGATGGCTACTACAGCTCCAGCTACATCAGTTACTTCCGCATCTACTACAGGGAGAGACCAAACACCGGCTCTCGTTCTTACCCTGGCATCATATCTTACTCTGACAGCAGTCTGAAAAAGATTGGACCTTCTTTTCAGTACACCTCAATTGTGACCACTCTTTCTAGTTACGGACATCAGTTTGTGATGTGGGTGTATGTGTACAGGCCTAGCCTCAACCCTTCTACTGCTTACTCTGATCAAATTTATGTTGAAATGGGTAGGTGAAGAAAGCATACGGCAAATAATTACTGACATAAAGCACAACTGCATGTGCTTCTCTCCTTCATTCATTATATGTCCTTCTCCGATGAATGTGTATACTTCATTACTTTCAGGGCGACAGATTTACATTGAAGTGAACATAAAGCTTTGGCCATCTCAAACATGCCTTGAATTCACTGTGAGTATACACAACACTACAAGCAAACACCTTCAACTCACAGCATTTAGTGACTTGTTCCAGTGGATAAACCAAATGCCCACTCCATCATGCACTTCTACAGGCGCAGTCCACTGGTATCAATGGTGCAGTACAGAACGAGATGTATTGGGGTATACGAAAGTACTGTCAGTGCAATTATAACTATTTCCAATACATCCGAATAGACAATGGCTACTTCACCTGCGCTGCTGGTGGATATATCACCTTCAGAGCCAACCTTGTTTCAACTAGTGTCACGGCCGACCCAGTGGACTTGAAGAATACCTTGACCACATGGCTGCATGGGCAGGACACTGACAAAACAATTACCATATATGGAATGCAGTACTTTGTAGAACCAGGCCCATGCGGAGTGACTGTGCCTAACCTCAATGCTCCACAATGCAGCACACCAGATACAACAGACACTCCCACCGTCGCTGCAGTCTCATCCACAGTAACCACCAGTACCTCCACTCAAGACAACACTGCAGTCATCATTGCCTCAGTTTTTGCTGGAATGTTCTTCATCTTGTCTCTGGGACTCATTGGATACATCCTAGCTGCCAGGAGGTGAGGGAGTGGTCTTGTTAGTGATGTACATAGACATAACAACTGTATGATTCTAAAGATGTATATTATTGAACACTATCACCACATGTCCCCATAAAAGTACAGTTTCTTGTGCTGTGTCATTTTAGAAACCACAAAAAAGCCAAAAGTGCAGAAGTGGAAACAACACATGATCTGAAACCGGCATCAGAATGTTGCTCTAGGCGCATTCCACTGCCACATGACAATCATCCTGTGTACACCAGCTCAGACATTCCCATTCAGCGCAACCCAGGCTATGCCTATGGAATGGCAAAGTAGCCTGTGGGCTATTCACAGCCTATATATACGCATTAGCAGGAACGTGTGTGAGCAGATGCCATATAATTAGATACACATTGTACATGCAATGTGTCCAGTATGTACACGTGCACTCTCTCTTAATGCATTCATGTGTACACTTTACAGCAGTTTCTAATGCATATCATTTACATTAATTTTATTATTTGGGAATTGATGTTCTTGGAAGCTAGGTGAATATGTACAAGATCAAGGCATTGATCATGTGACTCAGTTAAACCTGCATAATTATATGTAATGCATATGATACAATAGATAAGCTAGTTGTATGAATTAGCGATATAGGGGATATGGTATAAACTGCCTTTAACCCCGAGTGGAAGCCAATATAAATATACTATTTGAAACAAATTTATAGGCACCTTAATTAATTAACAGCAGCACTACCCACTTTGCACAGTTCTCTTAGTGGGCCAGCCAAAGCATTGTCATGAACGTGTTGGGATCATACATTTCTAATCAACTCACTCAACAGAACAACGTGTGCACGGTTCTATCTATGATGCACATTTTGGAGGGGAAGCTGGTTTTGAGGAAAGCGAGGGGCATGTTCCCACGGGAAAGTTGGGATTTAAACTGGCCATCTGAGATCAATTGATCAATTCTTACATGATCTTTGAGGTAATTACATTTCTGGAACCATGTTTTTCATGCACTCATTTTTTCAGCAATTATATGTAATCAATTCTGGGATAACCACATGATGCATGTAGGCTAACACAGGAAGTGGGCTAACACAGGAAGTAGGCTAACACAGGAAGTAGGTTAACACAGGAAGTGGGCTAACACAGGAAGGGAAATGTTTGAGCTATATACTGGTTGGAGCAGTGCAGAAAGAAAATTTCTTTTATGTGGAACGTAGCACTTTACAGCTATATACTAGCTACATAGCTATATAACAGCACGAACAGATCTATACTGTGGTAATTGCTCCCTTGCTTGTGTGGAGTCATCCCACTAAGTTAATTATGTGAAATCAATAAGTACATTGTATATTTCTAAAGTGAATTAACAATAACATGTACTTGTGGGAGGGCACTTACTCAGCTGACACCCATATAAATACCCTCACTATTATGTGGCATCCGTACTCTGCCACACCTAGGTTCAGTGGTGGCCTGCAGCATCCACTCATATCTACCCCCTTCAAAATGCTCTGTTGTGCCATAGCAGCATCCCTAATGTCCTCAAGATATACTTAGTGCAGCAGCTGACTTCACAGAATACCTAGCCGAGGCATCAGCTGTGAGGCAGAGCTTTAGGCCATACCAACAGTGCTGAGGGAGGACCCTGGAGCAAACAGGAAGGTGATTATAGCCCAGGCAAAGAGAGTGACGGTGCAGGCAGACACCATCTTGAACAGTGCAGGAGTCTGCATGCCATTTCTGTCTGCTGCAAGTTATTACATTTCCATACAATATCTATAACATTTTCAGTCACTGCACTGTGTGATACGTACATCCAAATATAAGACCCTCATTAAGCACCCATAGTTCCTCACCCACAGACTGTTAATTAACAAACATCCATGTAATATTCATTTTTAATTCATTTTTAAATTCATTTAAATTCATTTTTAATTTTAATTCATTTTTATCTTCACCTCACATCATCAGCTGTCACCCTCACACATTTAACACATGCACACTCTGTAAGCCACTACCACTGATGAAGGCAGCAGCAAGCTGCCGAAACGTTTGGTATTTCAAAGAAAATCTTTGGTTGGTGATTTCCGCAAAAGAACCCTGAGTGATGCAACCCAGCCGGACAAGCTTCTTCAACATAATTTTACACAGTTGATGCGGTGCATCTGTCACACATCCATACATATATACTACAACACATGTACATACATTACACCTAGCAGAAATATAAAGATGCACAGATGGACTGGCCTTAAAGGAGCTGAGAAACATTCTCTGGTTGGATGTGAGGGCTGAAGGCTGGAGAAGGAAGTGGCGGTGAAGTGCTTGTGAAGGGGCTGGAAGAATTATGTTCCACAACAGATACGTATTAAGAAGGTAGTACTAATCTTCGATAAAATTTGCAGTAATGAATGAGTATATAGGCACAATTTTTCTGCACGATCCTAGCTGCTAATTGTGCCTGATATCTTGTAATTTCATTACTCACATTCTTCTAGATGTTAATGAACAGTCATGCATGTCACTACCATTACTCGGACAATCCCTCATGATTGTACAGTGCTACATGGGACAATCGGTTCTGGTGTGCATTGCATGGCATGACATGATGCACTCAAATATACTTATATAATTTATGGTACATCATAACACAGTTGTCACGTACAAACACACAAGCTTCATGACTCAGACACACATGCATGATAATGCCCCTGTGTGTGTTACTGGTAAGAGTACTGTCTTATCAACCTCAAACTTACTGGGTAGACACCTATACGTCACTATGCAACAATGGTGTTTCAGATGCATGTCGCATGTATTGCATTCATATCCAAATCAACACACATTGTGTTAGGACGTATAATCTAAAATTTATAAATAGGCTTGAACATCTAAATACAATATTCTATAAAGTATATAATTTTACATAATAATATATAGCTATCATGACAGAGATAGACTGTGACGTAGATTGCATTCCTCTATACAGGCCTGATTTAGCACGTGTCCAGGACCACATTAACTGCAGGAGATAAGTGCTCATGTAGGCACTATCTGCTGTACAATAATAACTGCTGTGTTTAATTATATGCAGTAGTTAACAATGACATGTACATATCTATGTAGTATATATTATACACATACTGTACATAAAGTTAACACTAACGTATGTACGTGCTATATATATGTGTGTACGTACATACATAATTTTGTGCATGCATGTGTGCGTACACAAAAGGTATAGAGAAAGTCCAGGCAGACTGCATGGTCAGAACCTAATGGTAAGACCACATGGGTGACTTGGGAACCTATAGCTAGCTGATATTTGCCAGCCTATAAACCTGTCATTGTGTACCAGTATCCTTCTTATATTATACAATATAATAAACCGATAGATTCATGCATGCACGTACATGCATGGGTGCAGTGTGTGTGCAAATAATATGTGTTCATTGCAAATCAGAAGTGCAAAGCATAGAGCATTAAAATGTCTTGATACACTGAATATGAAATATGAATGTATAATATACTGCAGGGTGTCATGATATGATTCATGCACAGATTGTGGTCACGCATGACTGAGCCTTGATAGAGTGATAAGATTCCTGCCATCAGGAAGCATAAATACTAGCTAATTGAAGTATATAAGTGATCATTGTATCACATATAATATAAATAAACTGCATGCAGTAAGACACACACTACACAGTCAGTTGTGATTGGTACAGTAAATACAGAGGAGGAGCAGTCGAGTCAGCTAGAAGAGTAGGTGGTGGGAGTGCAAATGTAGTATCAGTCCTTGACAATGATAATATAGTGTTAATTATGCCAAGAGAGCAGTGTCTTACAGTAAGTGATAGTGTAGAAGTATTGTGCTTACTGACACACTATTTAAGACCTAACATAATTTAATGATTGTGCAGTAGTAATACGGTACATCAATACTCTTTTTGCTACAGATGGCCATGGCAGCTTTTTCTCCTCTGTTGTTCATTGTGACAGCAGCTGCCCTGCTGAACGTAGCACTCTCAGGTGAGGCAAGGTTTAGCAATATGGGCACCTGTGAATACACACTGCCTTATCATTTTGTGCTACAGGGGTACATAAAAAACCTTTTCAGGGAAGTACGCACGAATTCCAAGTAGCCCACAAGAACAGCACCCACAACTTCCAAGTTATTCGCAACTTCCAAACCAACAAAAACAGCACCCACATCACCTTCTCCTGGGACATTGTGGATGGCTACTACAACTCCAGCTACATCACTAACTTCCAGATCTATTACAGGGACAGAGCTGGCGACACTGGCTCTTCTGGCCCAATATATTACTCTGACAGCTATCTAAATGGGTCTTCATTTCAGTACACCACCACTGTGTTCAGCTTTGGCAACCATGGCCAGTATGTGATGTGGGTCGGTGTTTATATGTCTAGTCTTTCACCTTCATATTTCTACTCTGACCAAATCTACGTTGAAGTAGGTAGGTCAATGCCAACATGAAGGAAATAAAGGGCAGGTCTTGTACCTGTACATATTTTAGTGCACCCTCCCTGTTGTCTATACCTTCCTTTAACATACAACTGTTTTGTGCTCTTCCCAATCGCAAGGTCGTGACATTGCTATAGAAGTGAGCATACAGCTCTTGCCAACTCAAACATGTCTTGCATTCACTGTGAGTAATAGCACAACACCACAGAAGTTGCAATGCAGAGCAAAAAGAATAATGCAATCCATCCCACTTTGCAGACGCAGTCCACTAACAGTTATTCTGCAGTGCAGAATGAGGTGTATTGGGGCATTCAAAAGTACTGTCAGTGCGATTATGACTATTTCCTATACATTCACTTGAACAATGGCTACTTCACCTGCGCTGCTGGTGGATATGTAACCTTCAGAGCTCGTCTGTACTCAACTAGTGTCACAGCCGACCCAGCGGACTTGAAGAGTGCCTTGACTAATTGGCTACATGGCCAGGACACAGACAAAACAATTACCCTATATGGAATGCAGTACTCTGTAGAACCAGGCCCATGCGGAGTGACTGTACCACACCTCAATGCTCCACTATGTAGCACACCAGATGCAACCACTGTCAATGCTGCTGCTTATGATCCCGGCAAACATGAAATTGATAAGGACACCTCTGGTCCCATACTGGGCATTACCACGGGTGTTACTTTTGGTGGCATGACAATCCTCTTCATCTTGACTCTGGGACTCATTGGATACATACTAGCCACCAGAAGGTGAGGGAGTGGTCTCATTTGATTTATATATATATCATTATGTTTATTTAGGCATGAAGTTGCTCATTCTACAGGTGGAGGAGACGCCAGGACCGCAACTAGGTCCAGCAATGCTCCAGCCCAAGCTGCCACTAGGACGGAGCAACCCAAACTGTGTGATATAATGAAGTGTGATTTTGAGCATCACTTTGCTAATGATCCTGATCAGATATATATACACTGAGATGGGCGATTTCTTATACACGTGTGGTGTGCTTTGAACCCTTTCATATAACTTCAAATCACTTTATATCTTCTGTAGCTATCCCTGTGTGATATGTGTGGTTAATAATTGATGCTCATAATACATATAATACACTAATATCATCAACTTAACGACTGACCTAGTACAAATGGCGTTCTGCATGAGCTTTCACTGCATGTGTGGTAGCTACAGCACTAAAACAGGTGTACTGGTGATGAACCTAGTGTGGGTTGAAATGTCTCATTCAATCACAATTGCCAAACCCAAAGATAGTGCAGTCCAAGTACTACGTACTGTTCATTCCTAGCCACTAGGTACATATCTTTAAACAGGTGACAACTAGAGCACATGCAGAAACATTCAGTGTAATGTGTCAAACAGTCCACTATCACCAGCTACACCATTAGTGGATTCAGTAGAGACATTTCCAGCTACCACCAGTAGCATATACTCTGTGTGTACACCCCACATGCAATGCATGCAGTAACCATTAGCTGTATAGATTACAGCTAAGTAATGTAATCCATTACGCTAATGGTGTTTCATGACAGAATGGTGTAAGTGAACACTTAAGAAAGATAACATGATGAAAGTAAGGTAATCCATTACGTTAATGTTGTTTATGACAGAATGGTGTAAGTGAACAATTAAGAAAGATAACATGATGAAAGTAAGGTAATCCATTACGTTAATGTTGTTTTATGACAGAATGGTGTAAGTGAACAATTAAGAAAGATAACATGATGAAAGTAATTGAGTGTAGGAGTTGTGTCAGCCTACAATTAAGGCTGTGTGAGGCAATTAGCATGGGATGGAAATGACGACCTGATTATATCTCTGTACTGTTTCGCATGCGCACATCTGCAAGTTTCGAATAAACTAATGGTATGTAAGTCAGTTTAGAAGAACCCGATATTTGCACATGAAGCATTGTGAATGGAGTATACAATGCTATATTATATATAAATTATAGTACTGCATATTTTATACATCATGGTCTTTCTCTTCCTTTATATATGTGCAGTACAATGAGCAGAGCTATAGCTATATAGGCCAACAAATCACCAATATAGCCAGACAATATAAATCTGTTTGTGCATGGGTGTGTGTGTGTGTGTGTGCATACCAACATGCGTGCATATACGTATATGTGACTCATGACCATATGCATTATTTAATTTGCTTGCATATGAATGTGTAAGTGAGTATGCATATGTGCAAGAGTGCATGTGTGTCTGCTTGTACATATTATACATACGTATGCATGTCTGCATTTGTGTTGACTGCATGCAGACATATATATGCACACTTACGTTGGCTGCATGACTGCATGGTAATTAAAGCCAGTTTATGGCATGTTTGTATATATACAGTACACATTTATAAATTACACGTTTTACAGGCTATTATGCACATTCTCAGGTTGGAACTGTGTGTGAGTAGTGTCCACGAGCTTCGGTGGAAATCACCGCGTGTGTATTTTTGTTTATATCATAATATTATACGTACATGTGCAAGTATGTGTAAATACACAAAAGGCAGAGAAAGTCCAGGCAAGCTAGGATGCACTGCAGCAGCTGATCAGTATATGAACCTTGGCAGAGTGAGCGGATTCCTGCCAGCAGGAAGTATAAACACTGGCTAATTTAAGTAAGTGACCATTCTATCACATATAGTGTAATATAAATAAACTGCATGCAATACTGCACACACTACACAGTCAGTTGTGGTTGACACAGTAACTACAGAAGAGGAGCAGTCAAGTCAGCTAGCAGAGTAGGTGATGATATACAGTGCAAACGTAGTTTCAGGCCTGGAGAACAATTGCATTGCTATATGTATGTACGTACATTCCAAGGCAGCAGAGTCTTAGGTGATAGTGTAGAAGTATTGTGCTTACTGACCCTAGTTAATTAAGACCTATAGTGATTGTGGAGTAGTAATACAGTACATTCCTACAGATGGCCTTTCCTCCCCTGGTTGTCATGATAGCAGCTGCCTGGCTGAAATAAGCCCTTGGGAGGATCCTGATCAGCTAAATGCTAAGATGGATGAACACATGCAGTGCGTGGTGTGCGTTAAACCCTTTCACATAACCTCAAATCACTTTATATCTTCTTTAGCTATCACTGTACGTGTGATGTGTGTAGATAATTGATACTCTACAATGTGTGTACGTAGATGATTGATGCTCATATTATAATTATACGTAATATTTTACAACAACTTGATAACCGTTCCATTTCCAACTACCACCGGTAGGCATATATGTATGTATGTCTATATACACCACACTGTGCACGCAGTAACCATTAACTGTATTAATGATAGTTAAGTGAGGTGATCCATTATTTTAATGCTGTTTTTGTGACAGTGATGGTGTAAGTGAAAGATTAAGAAAGATAACATGATAAAAATACTTGAGAGTAGGTATTGTGTCAGCCTCCAAATAAGGCGGTGTGAGGCAATTAGCGTGGGCGTGGGAATGACGACGTGAGTATACCCCTGTACTGTTTGCATATATACTGTACATCTGCAAGATTAGCATAAAACTAATAGTATGCAAGTCATATATATGTAAGTGTGTACGTGTGCTTTAATGTATAATGTGTGCATTTCTGCCTTTGTGTTGTCTGCATGCATGCATGGATTTGTTCAAAGGGCTAATTTTGTGATGACGCACAAAGTCAACTCCTGCAACTGTCTTTGTTTCTTATGCATGAGTATGCTCAGTAATAGCGGTACTAGTACTGTATGTAACAGCAAGTCGATCAGCTTGTTCACATGCAGGTGATCCAACAAGCGTCTGCAAACAAAACAAACAAAATGCAGACAATGGTCCATGTTTCCAGAGGTAAATTTGAGGAATAATATTATCATATAATAGTTAGGTTACTTGCAACACGTATATTACAAGGTGACTATGTTGTAGCACATTATCCTCTGACCAAGCCAAGGAGTGTTGTGTAAGACATGTAGCGATGGAGTACAGTGGAAATTGAGCTAATTACCTTATACATGATACTCATTGCTGCATGATAAGAGTGAGTTATATAGAGACAGGACAGTTCAATTTGCATTTGGCTAATTGCATTTATACATTAACAAAGTATATACATGTACGCATATAATACCATTCCTAGAGTATAAGAGTTACTGTACTAGTATAGTATACTATAGGGTACACATTCAATCTGTGTATACTACGGTATTGTGTGATACCTAAATAATATTATATAGACAGGCAGATTGAATCATAATGTCAATAACTGAATCACAAAGAGCACTATCTGAACTTAATGCTTCTCAAACCATGCCAACATAACGACAATCTCTACGCACCCTCCCAAGAAAGCTAGTGACTATATTTTGGATCTGTAAAGAGATAAGCATTATAAACTAGCTGCCGAGACTCATACAACCACAACTAGGTCAACAAAATGCACAATAGACCTTTTGCCAAATAAATTTTAACTATATATTTATGGAGTTTGGCAAACTCTATTATAGTACTGCATGGCAGAAACAGTATACGATAAATGGCAACTTTCAGGCATGTGTACCACCTATATACTGTACAGGAACAGGAAAACTACAATCCTGTTATGATAACTGTGATTCTATGTACTGAATGGATTATATACTCTACCATGTACACATAAGCATCAAATTACTCCTACAGGTGGAGGGGTTGCCAGAGAGACAACTAGGTTCAGCAATGCTTCACACCAAGCAGTCACAAGGAGAAACTCAACCCAAACTGTGTACTCTATAGAGTAAATTAGAGCCTACTTTGAAACAGTGTTCCTGATTCTATATAAACATACTGAGTTGGACAACATGCAGCTATATCCACTACGTAGCTACAAGTGTGTGGCATGCATGCATGCTTTGAACTATATATCACTGGTAACCAGGTGATTAGTTTTGTTGTAGATTCCATACACTATGTGTTAATGGAGTGAAATAGAAAATCAAGGTACATGTGGTACACTTCTATGGTGAACATAACAATAACATATGCTCATGGGAGGGCACTTACGTATACAGTCAGCTGACTCCTACGCTCATTACCATGTGGGGCCTCTACAGCATGTATGGTAATTCAAAATGTTTACATTGAGTGGCGGTTAATGGTTGTAATTCAGTCATCAAACACAGTCAGTCATTAGCTACACCATTACTATATGTGCATTGTTAAACTTACCTGTCCTTACACACGTGCACACTATTCTAATGTCATAGATGTGTTCTTACATTACGCCACACACACCATTCAATGCTACACCATGCAAATCACACAGTATGCTCCTTCACATGACATGCATTGCATCAAATATCGACACCAGAGCATCCTATACCCCATACATCTGCTGGTCTCAGCACAGGAAGTAGTGAAGTGCCCAAAAGTTATTCCTCAGTGCTACAATTCAACATCTGGCATACTGTAGAAGTCTGATGCAAGCTATTTCATACTTTCTATATACAGTACATGCATGTGACCAACATGGTATTGCCCAATACCATCATAATTATATGCATAGGTTCATTCTCCCGTGACCCATGTAGTGTCACAAACATAATTATTGCTTAACAACGCTCTCGCATATAAACTACACCACACCACAAATAGTGGCAATATAGTGCTAGTGTATACTAAAGAAGGTCATATATATATAGCTGCCTGCAAAGTACAGATAACTGCAGGGTGTGGACCATATCAGGTAGTGGTGGCCTACGATCTCGAGCCTGGATCACTTGATTATAAGATTGTGTGTATATTATAATAACAGAATCAATCAGAATTGTCTTTGCTACAGATGGCAGCTTTTCCTCCTCTGTTGTTCACTGTGGCAGCAGCTGTCCTGCTGTGTGGAGCACTCACAGGTGAGGCAGATTTGATCAAACATCATGTGCCTGAATAGTCACACTGTATTTCAATTTTAGCCTTGGTTGCCAACACATGCAGATGCCCAGGAAGTTATTCGCAACTTCCAAGCCACCAAAAACAGCACCCACATCAACTTCTCCTGGGACATTGTGGATGGCTACTACACCTCCAGCTACATCAGTTACTTCCACATCTTCTATGCCTACAGACCAAACACTGGCTATTATTCCAGTACAGGCACAATATCTTACTCTGACAGCTCACTAACAGTAACCGGATCTTCATTTCGTTACACCACCACTGTGACCAGCTTTGGCAGCTTTGGCCAGTACGTGATGTGGGTCCGTGTTTACAGGTCTAGCCTTACACCTTCTTATTCCTACTCTGACCAAATCTATGTTGAAGTAGGTAGGTCAATGCCAACATGCAGGAAGTGATCGAACTGCAGTGCTTTAGTGCACACATTCTTAAACTCCCTGGTATCTATACGTTCCTCTAACATGCAACTGTTTTACTGTGCTCTTCACTTTCCCAAATGTAAGGTCGTGAAATTGCCTTAGAAGTGAACATACAACTTTTGCCATCTCAAACATGTCTTGCATTCACTGTGAGTAATACTTGCACATCACCACAACATTTGCAATGGAGCACAGAAAGTTAAATATGTAATGTTTCTCATACTTTGCAGACACAGTCCACCGGTATTTATTCTGCAGTACAGAACGAGGTGTATTGGGGCATACGAAAATACTGTCAGTGCAATTACAACTATTTCCAATACATCCGAGTGAACAATGGTTACTTTGCTTGCGCTGTTGATGGATATGTCACCTTCAGAGCTCGTCTGTACTCAACTAGTGTCACAGCCGACCCAGCGGACTTGAAGAATACCTTAACCACATGGCTGCATGGGCAGGACACAGACAAAACAATTACCATATATGGAATGCAGTACTCTGTAGAACCAGGCCCATGCGGAGTGACTGTGCCTAACCTTTATGCTCCACAATGTAGCACACCAAATACAACAGACACTCCCACTGTCGGTGCAGTCTCATCCACAGTAACCACCAGTACTCCCACTCAAGACAACACTGCAGTCGTTGTGGCCTCCGTTTTTGCTACAATGTTCTTCATCTTGTCTCTGGGACTCATTGGATACATCCTAGCTGCCAGGAGGTGAGGGAGTGGTCTCGTTATAGTGGTATATAAAGACACGACAAATGTATGAATCTATGTACACACTGTATATTACACAATGTACACACAGGTTCAGCGTATATTATATTCTTTCTACAGGTGGAAGTGCCGGAGAGATGACTAGGCCTAGCCTCCAGCCCAAGCAGCTACCATGGAAGAGAGCAAACCAAACTGTGTGTTGACCAAAGGGTGTATTAGAGCCTGGCTACTATAAGATAAAGCAATGCAGCAATCAGATAAATGCTGAGATAAAATAAATTACGAATACTACAGTATACATAGTTTAATTACATACGTACATAGTGTTGTGTATAGGTATGCATCAAACCTCACTGGTAACATCTTTATACCACCGAATGCTGTGTGTGAGATGCAATGTTGATAACAATTACATTGACATACAGTATTATACTGCATGACCTTCATGTCCTCATTAAAGGAAGGCAATTAACGGCAGCAGACAGTGAAGCACAGTTTGGCATGTTTCAAAGGTGATTGTGAAGTCTTATAATCCCACTCTGATTATATTATACAAGTGCTGTTCTTGCATGGGTACTGTGACAGTGTACAGTGCAAATAGGCTGTTTAGATTGTACTACAATCATGCACCTACGTATGTGCACACATATAGTGAATGCACATTGTAGCCCAATTAGCCCAATTACTGCCCTTGTCATCATGCATGTATAATAAAATTATTATAGATACATACAAGGTAGGTTTATGTAGAATAGTAGACTACATGGTACGTGGGTGCATTGAGAGACATCCATGCATTAAGAATTGGCAATAAGCTGTGATGAGAACATCACTAGTGCTGCACAGTGTGCATATGTAGTATTAACTGTTCAACTACATACCCCTAAAATGGCTGCATAAAATCAAATGCACAATCCATAACCTTTTGTCAGGTGGCTATATGCATTAGACCATCACAGAGACTATTCATCCTATGTGCCTAGAAGGCAGTAGTCCACAGCTATATAGAGTGGCACAAACAGATCCAGAGGCAACCTGTGTCAAAAACATAAGCCTTACAGTGCAGTAGCCATATAGCTGTAATTATCTGTAAGTTAATTAAGTGAGCTGGAAGAGGTACAAGTGGTACATTTCTATGGTGAACATAACCAACAATAACATGTTTTTGTAGTAGGAGGTCAGCTGACTCCCACCTTCACTATTATGTGGGGCTTCTACTTTGCTGCTACACCTCAGCTTGATAAACTTCACCCCCACCTCAACCTCAATAGCCACCTTTCACAAAGTTTGTGCATGTGTAAGAACAACTAGTTGGATCATAAAGCTCATTTCCATGTTGTTGATAACGAGCAAAATGATCTTAAGCAAATACGTACATAGCACTATCAATAAACACCTAAATGCAGCTATGATGCTTTGGCCACCTACGCCTTTGTCAAATCAAGGTCTTCGCACATAGTACTGTTGAAGGCCTACATGGGCAAAACGTGCTGCAATCAGTTGTTATTGCCTCTCCTACTTATTTGCTCAATATCAATTTGATAACTATAGTTGTCAGGTTGATATCATATGCCAACCCAAACCCATCAATTAAAGGGAACACTATACCATGTTGTTGATAACGAGCAAAATGATCTTAAGCAAATTTGTACGTATATCGCACTATCAGTAAACAACTAAATGCAGCTACGATGCTTTGGCCACCTACACGTTAAATCAAGACCTTATGCCAACCTAAACCCATCAATTAAAGGGCACACTAACACATAATACATGTAATATATGTGTCTTCTTAGCCCCTAATATTAATAGCAAGGGGGCTAGGAAGACACCATCTATAGCTAATAGGTAAGCCATTACGCTATAGGTCATAAAAATGTTGTGTGTACAAGATAATTAGTGTAAGTCCCAAAGCAGTTAGTGCGCTTCTGTAAAGGTAACACCCAGCGGAAGCCAAGTAAGCATTGGGGAGTGGCAAAAGCTGAATAGTGCTACATATAAATGGACAATAAATGTAAGGTACATATACCTGAATTGAATGCATGCATGTTAGTCAGTAGGTGTGCATTAATGATGATGAAGATGAAGTGTTGTACATTGAGTGGGCATTGTGTGTGTGTGTATGCTTGCATGTATCTGTGTATGTACATACTGTACATACGTAGGTATGTGGTGGCTGCTTGTGTTCAACTGTAGCACTGACACAGTGGCACCATTCCAAGGTAGTTAAACATCATGCGAGCAACAACCAACGAAACACATTGCTGTTTCTACTGTGTTGATCTGGAAGCAATTAACACATACCATACGTATCATCTTCTGTAGCACTAAGCAGACATGCACCAAAAGTGCATGCATTAGCAATAGCCATTATCAATTATAGTCCCACACAAAGATTGTATGTGAATGAGCATACACACATGTACATACAAGCATGCACAATAGCATACACTTGGGGAAGTGAGTCAATTGCTAAATTTTGTATATAACATATAAAAATGATACTGATACTAGATGTTCAGCTAGCTTTGCAGTTAAAACTTCCTTCTGCAAAGCCTAGCATGAATGGTCAGTGCCACCTGACATAGAAATGAAATCTGCTGCTATTTTAGACATGTAGCTGAATGGAGACTTGCAGTAAGACGTACTAGCACATAATGAACCCACACATACAATGATATGTCATAATGATATGTGTCTACATACGTTTGCAGTTCAATACAGATGAAAGTATGCTACTCCGCTAGTGTGGACCGCTTCCACTAGCCCAGCAATACAATTATGCACCTTATGTTCACTGACCCGTGACCTCACAACAGGCATAGTGTTATTAATATAATTATTGTCTAACAACAAACTCTCCCAGATAATCATACACACCTAACCCCCGCACTACAATTACAGCTGTGAAAGTGGAACGAAGATTGCAGCTGCGTATCTACAAGGTATGGTATAATGGGTAGACCACAATAGGCAGTGGTACACCCTATTTACACCTGGTTTACTGTACATCATTCTAGAATTGTGTGTAGAAGTGGTTTTGAAAGTAGACTGACATTGAGTATTTCCACTACAGATCATGGCAGTTTTTCCTCCCCTGTTGTTCACTGTGGCAGCTGTTGTCCTGCTGCGTGGATCACTCACAGGTGAGGCAGGTTTAAAGGTATCATGTGTCTGTGGATGTATGCATTGAATTTGATATCAACTCACCCTAAAATTTGTAGATGCTCAGGAAGTTGTTCGCAACTTCCAAGCCAACAACAACAGCACCCACATCACCTTCTCCTGGGACATTGTGGATGGCTACTACAGCTCCAGCTACATCAGTTACTTTTACATCTACTACAGGGACAGGCCATACACCAGCTATCGTTCTTACTTTTCCATATCTTACTCAAGTAGTAGTCTGATAAAGATTGGAGCTTCCTTTCAGTACACCACAACTGTGACAAGTCTTTCTAGTTATGGACAACAGTTTGTGATGTGGTTGTATGTGTACAGGCCTGGACTCAACCCTTCATCTGTTTACTCTGATCAAATCTATGTTGAAATGGGTAAGTGAACAGAAGGTGGCAAACAACTATTGGCATAAAGCACAACTGCACGTGCTTCTCCTCCTTCATACTAAGTCCTTCTCCAATGAATCTGTATACTTCATTCCTTTCAGGTCGACAGATTTACATTGAAACAAACATAAAGCTTTGGCCATCTCAGACATGCCTTGAATTCACTGTGAGTATATACAACACTACATGTAGGTGATCACCTTTAACTAATAGCATTAGTGAAATTTTCCTGTGGATAAATTAAACGCCCACTCTACCATGCACTTCTACAGACACAGTCCACCAGTACTTATTCTGCAGTGCAAGACGAGGTATATTGGGGCATCCGAAAGCACTGTCAGTGCAATTACAACTATTTCCAATACATCCGAGTGAACAATGGCTACTTCACTTGCGCTGCCGGGGAATATGTCACCTTCAGAGCCACCCTTTATTCAACGGAAGTGACAGCCGACCCAGGGAACTTGAAGAGCAGTTTGACTACATGGCTGCATGGCCAGGACACAGACAAAACAATTACCATATATGGAATGCAGTACTCTGTAGAACCAGGCCCATGCGGAGTGACTGTGCCTAACCTGAACGCTCCACAATGTAGCACACAAGATGCAACAGACACTCCCACTGTCGCTGCAGTCTCATCCACAGTAACCACCAGTACCCCCATGCAAGACAACACTGCAGTCATTGTGGCCTCAGTTTTTGCTGCAATGTTCTTCATCTTGTCTCTGGGACTCATTGGATACATCCTAGCTGCCAGGAGGTGAGGGAGTGGTCTTGTTAGTGATGTACATAGACATATCAACTGTATGTTCTATGGATGTATATTATTGAACAATGTCACCACATGTCCCCATAAAAGTACAGTTTCTTGTGCTGTGTCATTTTAGAAACCACAAAAAAGCCAAAAGTGCAGAAGTGGAAACAACATATGATCTGAAACCGGCATCAGAATGTCGCTCTAGGCGCATTCCACTGCCGCATGACAATGATCCTGTGTACACCAGCTCAGACATTCCTATTCAGCGCAACCCAGGCTATGCCTATGGAATGGGAAAGTAGCCTGTGGGCTATTCACAGCCTATATATGCATTAGCAGGAGCGTGTGTGAGCAGATGCCATATAATTAGATACACATTGTACATGCAATGTGTCCAGTACGTACACGTGCACACTCTCTTAACGCATTCATGAGTATACTTTACAGCAGCTTCTAATGCATATCATTTACATTAATTTTATAATTTGGGAATTGATGTTCTTGGAAAGCTAGGTGAAAATGTACAAGATCAAGGCATTGATCATGTGATTAAACCTGCATAATTATATAATGCATATGATACAATAGATAAGCTAGTTGTATGAATGAGCTATATAGGGGATATGGTATAAACTGCCTTTTACCCTGAGTGGAAGCCAATATAAATACACTAGTTGAAACAAATTTATAGACACCTTAATTAACAGCAGCACTACCCACTTTGCACAGTTCTCTTATGTGGGCCAGCCAAAGCATTGTCATGAACGTGTTGGGATCATACAATGCTATTCAACTCACTCAACAGAACAATGTGTGCAGGGTTCTATCTAGGATGCACATTTTGGGGGTGGAAGCTGGTTTTGAGGAAAGCGTGAGAGCTAGGGGGTCTGGGGCATGTTCCCACGGGAAACTTAGATTTAAACAGGCCAATTCTGACATGATCTGAGAGGTAAAATTACATTTCTGGAACCATGCTTTTCATGCATGCATTTTGTCAGCAATTATATGTAATCAATTCAGGGATAGCCACATGATGCATGTAGGCTAACACAGGAAGTAGGCTAACACAGAAAGTAGGCTAACACAGGAAGTAGGCTAAAGCAGGAAGTAGGCTAACACAGGAAGTGGACTAGCACAGGAAGGGAAATGTTTGAGCTATATACCGGTTGGAGCAGTGCAAAAAGAAAATTTCTTTTATGTGGAACGTAGCACTTTACATCTACTAGCTACGTAGCACAAACAGATCTATACTGTGGTAATTGCTCCCTGCTAGAGTAGCAGCAAACTTTCTGCATGCTGAAAGACGCAAATATTCATAATTACATTACATGGGCACTTAACACCACCACGATGGACACTACTTCATGTGCCCCACAGTGCATGTAGTAGGGGTGATGTCTGTGCTCCCCTGGACTTGGTGTCAACCCTTATATATAATTTATTTTGTGGGTTAGCTGAAGATGCATAAGTGGTACATATATATACATACATATTATATCCGTATATATGTCACACACAAAATATAGTTATGTATTCGCGTGTGCACAGTACTTTATCAAACTAACATTGGTTTCTTCACGATCCTAGCTGCTGATTGTGCCTGATATCTTGTAATGTCATTACTCACATTCTTCTAGATGTTACTGAACAGTCATGCATGTCACTACCATTACTCGGACAATTCCTCATGATTGTACAGTGCTACATGGGACAATCGGTTCTAGGTGCATTGCATGGCATGACATGATGCACTTGAATATACTTACATAATATATATATATATGGAACATCGTGACACAGTTGTCATGTACAAACACAGAAGCTTCATGATTCAGACACACATGTATGATAATGCCTCTGTGTGTGTTAATGGTAAGAGTACTGTCTTAGCAACCTCAAACTGGGTAGACACCTATATACGTCACTATGCAACAATGGTGTTTCAGATGCATGTCACATGTACTGCATTCATATCCAACTCAACACACATTGTGTTGGGACGTATAATCTAAAATTTATAAATAGATTTGAACATCTAAATACAATATTCCAAAAAGTATATAATTTTACATAATATTATATTATAGCTATCATGACAGAGATAGACTGTTACGTAGATTGCATTCCTCTATACAGGCCTGATTTAGCACGTGTCCAGGACCACATTAACTGCAGGAGATAAGTGCTCATGTAGGCACTATCTGCTGTACAATAATAACTGCTGTGTTTAAATATATGCAGTAATTAACAATGACATGTACATATCTATGTAGTATATATATTATACACATACTGTACATAAAGTTAGCACTAACGTATGTACGTGCTATGTGTGTTCGTACATACATAATTATGTACATGCATGTGTGTGTACACAGAAGGTCAATATAGAGAAAGTCCAGGCAGAACTGCATGGTCAGAACCTGGCGGGTGACTTGGAAACCTAGCTGATATTTGCCAGCCTATAAACCTGTCATTGTGTACCAGTATCCTTCTTATACAATTTAATAGATTCATGCATGCATGTACATGCATGGGAGCAGTGAGTGTGTAAATAATATGTGTGCATTGCAAATCAGTAGTGCAAAGCATGGAACTTTAAAATGTCTTAATACACTGTAAAATGTGAATGTATATACTGCAGAGTGTCATGATATGATTCATGCGTAGATTGTGTCCATGCATGACTGAACCTCAACAGAGTGAGCACATTCCTGCCAGCAGGAAGCATAAATACTAGCTAATTGAAGTATATAAGTGACCATTCTATCACATATAATATAAATAAACTGCATGCAGTAAGACAGACACTACACAGTCAGTTGTGATTGGTACAGTAAATACAGAGGAGGAGCAGTCGAGTCAGCTAGAAGAGTAGGTGGTGGGAGTGCAAATGTAGTATCAGTCCTTGACAATGATAATATAGTGTTAATTATGCCAAGAGAGCAGTGTCTTACAGTAAGTGATAGTGTAGAAGTATTGTGCTTACTGACACACTATTTAAGACCTAACATAATTTAATGATTGTGCAGTAGTAATACGGTACATCAATACTCTTTTTGCTACAGATGGCCATGGCAGCTTTTTCTCCTCTGTTGTTCATTGTGACAGCAGCTGCCCTG
Source organism: Aplysina aerophoba (assembly GCA_949841015.1). Classification (NCBI taxonomy): domain Eukaryota; kingdom Metazoa; phylum Porifera; class Demospongiae; order Verongiida; family Aplysinidae; genus Aplysina; species Aplysina aerophoba. The sequence goes on along the minus strand of OX465038.1, from coordinate 1,546,728 downwards.
CTGAACGTAGCACTCTCAGGTGAGGCAAGGTTTAGCAATATGGGCACCTGTGAATACACACTGCCTTATCATTTTGTGCTACAGGGGTACATAAAAAACCTTTTCAGGGAAGTACGCACGAATTCCAAGTAGCCCACAAGAACAGCACCCACAACTTCCAAGTTATTCGCAACTTCCAAACCAACAAAAACAGCACCCACATCACCTTCTCCTGGGACATTGTGGATGGCTACTACAACTCCAGCTACATCACTAACTTCCAGATCTATTACAGGGACAGAGCTGGCGACACTGGCTCTTCTGGCCCAATATATTACTCTGACAGCTATCTAAATGGGTCTTCATTTCAGTACACCACCACTGTGTTCAGCTTTGGCAACCATGGCCAGTATGTGATGTGGGTCGGTGTTTATATGTCTAGTCTTTCACCTTCATATTTCTACTCTGACCAAATCTACGTTGAAGTAGGTAGGTCAATGCCAACATGAAGGAAATAAAGGGCAGGTCTTGTACCTGTACATATTTTAGTGCACCCTCCCTGTTGTCTATACCTTCCTTTAACATACAACTGTTTTGTGCTCTTCCCAATCGCAAGGTCGTGACATTGCTATAGAAGTGAGCATACAGCTCTTGCCAACTCAAACATGTCTTGCATTCACTGTGAGTAATAGCACAACACCACAGAAGTTGCAATGCAGAGCAAAAAGAATAATGCAATCCATCCCACTTTGCAGACGCAGTCCACTAACAGTTATTCTGCAGTGCAGAATGAGGTGTATTGGGGCATTCAAAAGTACTGTCAGTGCGATTATGACTATTTCCTATACATTCACTTGAACAATGGCTACTTCACCTGCGCTGCTGGTGGATATGTAACCTTCAGAGCTCGTCTGTACTCAACTAGTGTCACAGCCGACCCAGCGGACTTGAAGAGTGCCTTGACTAATTGGCTACATGGCCAGGACACAGACAAAACAATTACCATATATGGAATGCAGTACTCTGTAGAACCAGGCCCATGCGGAGTGACTGTACCACACCTCAATGCTCCACTATGTAGCACACCAGATGCAACCACTGTCAATGCTGCTGCTTATGATCCCGGCAAACATGAAATTGATAAGGACACCTCTGGTCCCATACTGGGCATTACCACGGGTGTTACTTTTGGTGGCATAACAATCCTCTTCATCTTGACTCTGGGACTCATTGGATACATACTAGCCACCAGAAGGTGAGGGAGTGGTCTCATTTGATTTATATATATATCAGTATGTTTATTTAGGCATGAAGTTGCTCATTCTACAGGTGGAGGAGACGCCAGGACCGCAACTAGGTCCAGCAATGCTCCAGCCCAAGCTGCCACTAGGACGGAGCAACCCAAACTGTGTGATATAATGAAGTGTGATTTTGAGCATCATTTTGCTAATGATCCTGATCAGATATATATACACTGAAATGGGTGATTTCTTATACACGTGTGGTGTGCTTTGAACCCTTTCATATAACTTCAAATCACTTTATATCTTTTGTAGCTATCCCTGTGTGATATGTGTGGTTAATAATTGATGCTCATAATACATATAATACACTAATATCATCAACTTAATGACTGACCTAGTACAAATGGCGTTCTGCATGAGCTTTCACTGCATGCGTGGTAGCTACAGCACTAAAACAGGTGTACTGGTGATGAACCTAGTGTGGGTTGAAATGTCTCATTCAATCACAATTGCCAAACCCAAGGATAGTGCAGTCCAAGTACTACGTACTGTTGATTCCTAGCCACTAGGTACATATCTTTAAACAGGTGACAACTAGAGCACGTACATATGCATGCTGAAAACGTATTTTGCAACATTCTGCCAAGTGCACTCAAAAAGGCACATGCAGAAACTTTCAGTGTATTTGTGCCAAACAGTCCACTATCACCAGCTACACCATTAGTGGATTCAGTAGAGACATTACCAGCTACCACCAGTAGCATACTCTGTGTATATACACCCCACATGCAATGCATGCAGTAACCATTAGCCGTATAGATTACAGCTAAGTAATGCAATCCGTTACGCTAATGTTGCTTCATGACAGAATGGTGTAAGTGAACACTTAAGAAAGATAACATGATGAAAGTAAGGTAATCCATTACGTTAATGTTGTTTTATGACAGAATGGTGTAAGTGAACAATTAAGAAAGATAACATGATGAAAGTAAGGTAATCCATTACGTTAATGTTGTTTTATGACAGAATGGTGTAAGTGAACAATTAAGAAAGATAACATGATGAAAGTAATTGAGTGTAGGAGTTGTGTCAGCCTACAATTAAGGCTGTGTGAGGCAATTAGCATGGGATGGAAATGACGACCTGATTATATCTCTGTACTGTTTCGCATGCGCACATCTGCAAGTTTCGAATAAACTAATGGTATGTAAGTCAGTTTAGAAGAACCCGATATTTGCACATGAAGCATTGTGAATGGAGTATACAATGCTATATTATATATAAATTATAGTACTGCATATTTTATACATCATGGTCTTTCTCTTCCTTTATATATGTGCAGTACAATGAGCAGAGCTATAGCTATATAGGCCAACAAATCACCAATATAGCCAGACAATATAAATCTGTTTGTGCATGGGTGTGCGTGCGTGCGTGCATGGGTGTGTGTGTGTGTGTGCATACCAACATGCGTGCATATACGCATATGTGACTCATGACCATATGCATTATTTAATTTGCTTGCATATGAATGTGTAAGTGAGTATGCATATGTGCAAGAGTGCATGTGTGTCTGCTTGTACATATTATACATACGTATGCATGTCTGCATTTGTGTTGACTGCATGCAGACATATATATGCACACTTACGTTGGCTGCATGACTGCATGGTAATTAAAGCCAGTTTATGGCATTTTTGTGTATA
>OX465038.1:1508799-1541299 GCA_949841015.1 Aplysina aerophoba | reverse complement strand
ACTAGATCAACAAAATGCACAATAGACCTTTTGCCAAATAAATTTTAACTATTTATGGAGTTTGGCAAACTCTAGTACTGTATGGCAGCTACAGTATAGGGAAAATGGCAACTTCCAGGCATGTGTAGCACCTATATACTGTACAGGAACAGGAAAACTACAATCCTGTTATATATGATAACTGTGATTCCAAGTACCGAATGAATTATAAACTCTATCATGTACACACAAGCATCAAACTATTCCTACAGGTGGAGGAGTTGCCAGGGAGACAATTAGGTTCAGCAATGCTTCACACCAAGCAGTCACAAGGAGAAACTCAACCCAAACTGTGTATATACTCTCAAGAGAGTAAATTAGAGCCTACCATGAAATAGTGTTCCTGATTCAATATGAATATACTGAGTTGGACAACAGCTATATCCATTATGTAGCTACAAGTGTGTGGCATGCATGCTTTGAACTATATATCACTGGTAACCATGCAGAGGGTGATTAGTTCTGTTGTATATTCCATGCACTATGTGTTAATGGAGTGAAATAGAAAATCAAGGTACAAGTGGTACACTTCTATGGTGAACATAACAATAACATATGCTCATGGGAGGGCACTTACGTATACAGTCAGCTGACTCCTACGCTCATTACCATGTGGGGCCTCTACAGTATGTATGACAATTCAAAATGTTTACACTGAGTGGCGGTTAATGGTTGTAATTCAGTCATCAAACACAGCCAGTCATCATTAGCTACACCATTACTATATGTGCATTGTTAAACTTACCTGTGTCACTACACACGTGCACATTATTCTGACGTCATAGATGTGTTCTTACATTACGCCACACACCATCCACTGCTACACTTGCAAATTGCAGAGTATGGTCCTTCACATGACATGCATTGCAGCAAATATCAACACCAGAGCATCCTATACCCCATACATCTGCTGGTCCCAGTACAGTAAGTAGTGAAGTGCCCAAAGGTTATTCCTCAGTGCTAGCATTCAACATGGCATACTGCAGAAGTCTGACACAAGCTATTTCATACTTTAGTACATGCATGTGAACAGTAGACACTGAAGCACATAATGGCTGTCTATATAATATGTACATTGCCCAATAACATCATAATTATATGCATAGGTTCATTTGCCCATGACCTCATAACACCTGTGGTGTCACTAACATAATTATGGCCGAACACCTCTCACATATAAACAACAGTACACCACAAATAGTGGCAATATAGCGCTGGTGTAGCTATATACAGAAGAAGATCATAGCTGCCTGCAAGGAACAGCAAACTGAGTGTGTGCAGTGGTGGCCTATGATCTCAAGACCACTTGATTATAGAATTTTGCATATATAAAGCAGCTTAGAATCAATTAGACTTGTCTTTGCTATACAGATCATGGCAGCCTTTCCTCCCCTGTTGTTCACTGTGACAGCAGTTGTCCTACTGTGTGGATCACTCACAAGTGAGGCAGGCATAGACCTTCTACATATTACTACTACATTTTGCCTTAATGTTATTGCTACACTTCCACTAAAACACTCACAGATGCTCAGGAAGTTATTCGCAACTTCCAAGTGGCCAATAAGAACAGCACCCACATCACCTTCTCCTGGGACATTGTGGACGGCTACTACAGCTCCAGCTACATCAGTTACTTTTACATCTACTACACGGAGAGATCTGCTTACAATGGCTATAGTTCATCCATATATATACCTTATTCTAACAGTTATCTGATTAAAATTGGATCTTCATTTAAGTACACCACAGCTGTGACCACCTTCTCTGGCTCCAGACAGCAGTTTGTCATGTCACTTTATGTGTACAGGTCTAGCCTCACACCTAATGGTGTGTACTCTGATGAAATCTATGTTGAAGTAGGTAAGTAAACAGATGCAGGCAGTTAGCACAACATCACCAATTTGAATAGCATTATACATTAATACCACAAACCTGTTCAGGTCGGCAAATATCAATTGAAGTGAACATCCAGCTTTGGCCATCTCAAACATGTCTCAAATTCACCGTGAGTAACACTAGCTACAGGTAAACACTACAGGCAAGCTTGCAAGTCATGGTAGTCAGTGACACACATAATTATATATTTCCCACATACTATAAAGGTATAGGGAGCTGTTTGTAGTATAGAGATCCAATTTACATGATGCCTATCACTTCTATAGGCACAATCCACGGCTATCAATGTTGACGTACAGAACGAAGTGTATTGGGGCATCCGAAAGTACTGTCAGTGCAATTACAACTATTTCCAATACATCGGAGTTAGCAATGGCTTCTTCACCTGCGCTGCCGGTGGATATGTCACCTTCAGGGCTCATCTGTACTCAACGGAAGTGACAGCCGACCCAGCAGACTTGAAGAGTACCTTGACTAATTGGCTGCATGGGCAGGACACAAACAAAACAATTACCATATATGGAATGCAGTACTCTGTAGAACCAGGCCCATGCGGAGTGACTGTGCCTAACCTCTATGCTCCACAATGTAGCACACCAGATGCAACAGACACTCCCAGTGTCGGTGCAGTCTCATCCACAGTAACCACCAGTAATTCCACTCAAGACAACACTGCAGTTGTTGTGGCATCAGTTTTTGCTACAATGTTCTTTATCTTGTCTCTGGGTCTCATTGGATACATAATAGCTGCCAGGAGGTGAGAGAGCGGTCTCGTTAGAGATATATACATGGCAAATGTTAATTCTATGTATATCAAGGTTCAGCCCAGTACTATTTCTTCTACAGGTGGAAGCGTTGTCAGGGAGACGACTAGGTCCAGTAATGCTCCAGCCCAAGCAGCTGTATACTACAGAGAGCAACCCAAACAGTGTGATAAACCAAAGTGTAAATTAGAGCCTGGCTACTATAAGATAAAACAATGGAACAATTAGATAAATGCTGAGATGGGCAACAGAAATTACGTATATTTCACAGTAATTCTTGTAGTTACATACAGAGTGTTGCGTATAGGTACGCATCAACCCCCTCACTGGTAACATCTTTATACCACCAAATGATCATGATGCGCGTGTGGGATGCAATGTTGATAACAAGTACATTGCCATACAGCATGACCTTCATACTCTCATTAAGGAAGGCAATTAAGGACAGCATACAGTGGAGCAGTGTGGCATGTTTCAAAGGTGATTGTGAAGTCTTACAATCCCACTCTGATTACATGTGCTGCCCTTGTATTGGTACGTACGTAAACAGTGACAGCATATAGACTGTTTAGATTGTACTATACTCATGCACCTATAATGTACACACATAATAATAGTGAATGCACATAGTAGCTCAATTACTGCTGTTGTCATCATGCATAATATTATAAGTAGATACAAACATAAGAGGTAGATGTAGCAGAATGGTAGACTGCTCTGAGTCAAGTTGAAGGTATGTGGGTGCATTGAGAGACATCCATGCATTATGAATTGGCAATGAGCTGTGGTGCGAACATCACCAGTGCTGTATTATTAACAACTACATAGCTCTAAAATGGCTGCATAAAAACAAATGCACTATCCATAACCTTTTGTCAGGTGGCTATATGCATTAGACTAGCACAGAAAGACTATTCATCCTATGTGCATGGAAGGCAGTAGTCAACAGCTATATAGAGTGGCACAAACAGATTTAGCAATGTCACCTGTGGCAAAACATTAAGCCTTACAGTGCAGTAGCCATATAGCTGTAGCTGTAATTAACTGTAAGTTAATTAAGTGAGCTGGAAGAGGTACAAGTGGTACATTTCTATGGTGAACATAGCAATAACACGTTTTTGTGGGAGGTCTGCTGACTCCCACCTTCACTATTATGTGGGGCTTCTACTCTGCGACACCTCAGCTTGATAAACTTCACCCCCACCACCTCAATCAATATAGCCGCCTTTTACAAAGTTTGTGTGTGTGTGTGTGTGTGTGTGTGTGTGTAAGAACAACTAGTCGGTGTCATAAAACTCATTCCCATGTTGTTGATGATGAGCAAAATGATCTTTAGCAAATACGTACGTAGCGCTATCAATAAACAACTAAATGCAGCTACGATGCTTTGGCCATGCCACCTACACCTTTGTCAAATCAAGATCTTCATATATAGTACTCTTGAAGGCCTACATGGGCAAAACGTTCAGTTGTTATTGCCTCTGCTACTTATTCGCTCAATAACAATTTAATAACTATAGTTGTCAGGTTGATATCATATGCCAACCTAAGCCCATCAATTAAAGGGCACACTAACGCATAATACGTCTTAGCCCCTAATATTAATATATAGCAAGGGGGCTAGGAAGACACCATCTATAGCTAATAGGTAAGCCATTAAGCTAGGTCATAAAACATGTTGTGTGTACAAGTGTACAAGTTAATTAGAGTAAGTCCCAAAGCAGTTAATGTGCTTCGATCTGTAAAGGTAACACCCAGAGGGAAGCCAAGTAAGCATTGGGGAGTGGCAAAAGCTGTAATAGTGCTACATAAATCTGGACAATAAATGTAAGGTACATATACCTGAATTGAATGCATGCATGTTAGTCAGTAGGTGTGCATTAATGATGATGAAGATGAAGTGTTGTATATTGAGTGGGCACTGTGCATGTGTGTATGCTTGCATGTATCTGCGTATGTACATACATACATACGTACGTATGTGGTGGCTGCTTGTGTTCAACTGTAGCACTGACACAGTGGCACCATTCCAAGGTAGTTAAACATCATGCGAGCAACAACCAACGAAACACATTGCTCTCTCTACTGTGTTGATCTGGAATCAATTAACACATACCACATCCATACCATATACGTATCATCTTCTGTAGTACTAAGCAGACATGCACCAAAATCGCATGCATTAATTAGCAACAGCCATTATCAATTATAGTCCAACACAAAGATTGTATGTGAATGAGCATACACGCATGTACATACAAGCATGCACAATAGCATACACTTGGGGAAGTGAGTCAATTGCTAAAATTAATTTTATATATAACATATAAAAATTATACTGATACTAGATGTTCAGCTAGCTTTGCAGTTAAAACTTCCTTCTGCAAAGCCTAGCATGAATGGTCAGGGCCACCTGACATAGACATGAAATCTGCTGCTATTTTATACAGACATGTAGCTTAAAATGGAGACTTTGCAGTAAGAGATACATTGTACATAATGAACCTACACATACAATGATATGTCATAATATTATGTGTCTACATACGTTTGCAGTCCAATACAAATGAATGTATGCTACTCCGCTAGTGTGGACTGCTTCCACTAGCCCAGCAATACAATTATGCACCTTGTTCACTGACCCGTGACCTCATGACCTCACGGTGTAGTGTTACTAATATAATTATTGCCTAACAACAAACTCCCCCATATAATCATACACACCTAACCCCTGCGCACTACAATTACAGCTGTGGAGGTGGAACGAAGATTGCAGCTACGTATCTACAAGGAATGGTATAATGGGTAGACCACAATAGGCAGTGGTATACCCATTTTACACCTGGTTTACTGTACTTCATTCTAGAATTGTGTGTAGAAGTGGTTTTGAAGCAGACTGATGTTAAGTGTTTCTGCTATATACAGATCATGGCAGCCTTTCCTCCTTTGTTGTTCACTGTGGCAGCTGCTGTCCTGCTGCGTGGATCACTCACAGGTGAGGCAGGTTTAAAGGTATCATGTGTCTGTGGATGTATGCATTGAATTTGATATCAACTCACCCTAAAATTTGTAGATGCTCAGGAAGTTGTTCGCAACTTCCAAGCCAACAACAACAGCACCCACATCACCTTCTCCTGGGACATTGTGGATGGCTATTACACCTCCAGCTACATCAATTACTTCCAAATCTACTACAGGGAGAGACCAAACACTGGCTCTCGTTCTTACACTAGCACCATATCTTACTCAAGCAGCAGCCTGATAAAGATTGGAGCTTCCTTTCAGTACACCACAACTGTGACCAGTCTTTCTAGTTATGGACAACAGTTTGTGATGTGGTTGTATGTGTACAGGCCTGGACTCAATCCTTCATCTGTTTACTCTGATCAAATCTATGTTGAAATGGGTAAGTGAACAGAAGGTGGCAAACAACTATTGGCATAAAGCACAACTGCACGTGCTTCTCCTCCTTCATACTAAGTCCTTCTCCAATGAATCTGTATACTTCATTCCTTTCAGGTCGACAGATTTACATTGAAACAAACATAAAGCTTTGGCCATCTCAGACATGCCTTGAATTCACTGTGAGTATATACAACACTACATGTAGGTGATCACCTTTAACTAATAGCATTAGTGAAATTTTCCTGTGGATAAATTAAACGCCCACTCTACCATGCACTTCTACAGACACAGTCCACCAGTACTTATTCCGCAGTGCAAGACGAGGTATATTGGGGCATCCGAAAGCACTGTCAGTGCAATTACAACTATTTCCAATACATCCGAGTGAACAATGGCTACTTCACTTGCGCTGCCGGGGAATATGTCACCTTCAGAGCCACCCTTTATTCAACGGAAGTGACAGCTGACCCAGCGGACTTGAAGAGCACTTTGACTACATGGCTGCATGGCCAGGACACAGACAAAACAATTACCATATATGGAATGCAGTACTCTGTAGAACCAGGCCCATGCGGAGTGACTGTGCCTAACCTCTATGCTCCACAATGTAGCACACCAGATACAACAGACACTCCCACTGTCGGTGCAGTCTCATCCACAGTAACCACCAGTACCTCCGCTCAAGACAACACTGCAGTAATTGTGGCTTCAGTTTTTGCGACAATGTTCTTCATCTTATCTCTGGGACTCATTGGATACATACTAGCCGCCAGGAGGTGAGGGAGTGGTCTCATCAACACTATAATTATATATATTTATGCAATATACGTATACACGACTCCTTAAAAATTAGGAAGAGACTGTTCCTTATCACTCATCCATTCATACAGGCATCAACCTGCTCAGTCTAAAAGTGGAAAGGTGCTGGTTGACGCAACTAGGCCCAGCACTGCTCCAGCCCAAGCAGCTACTAGGAGGCAGCGACTTGCAGCCACTAACATGCGTGCTATGAAGGAGTGTCATGAATTAGAGCCCCGATACTATACCAATGAACCTGAAGAGATATACGCTGAGATGGACAACTAATATAGTGTATGGTGTGCTTTCATGCAGGACTCACCAATGAGATCAAAATATGTGCATCTTGTAGCACTGAGTGCTGCCGTGTGTGGATAAATGATGGTAAATTATGCATGCATGTAGCATTCAGCACAACTCTTTGGTTCAACACATGCACTGCTGGTTTCAGCTACAGCGAAATTAGGCCGATTACATGATGATACAGCTTTTTGAGTGCACACACAGAGTTATCCTGTTGTTCCTCTAACATACTGTGTACATGTGCATGAACACTTATTGATTCACAGCAACGTTCAATCCTTACCAGCAGCTTTCAGATGCCTTCTTAAGTGGTTGAGTTCAAGTGAAAGTTTTGGAACTTCTTTTATATACGTACTAGCCACTCACCTTCAAACAATGTGCCGGTGCATGTAGCTACTTCAGTTGTGACAATCAACATCATTCCCTGACTCCTGGCAATATAGTGAAGTACTCAATACCCGGTCATATATTATACCTATTGTAGCTACAGTCGGTACGTATACAGAGATTTTCACAGTGTAGTCAAAGATGGAAGCTGTGAATTGGATTGGAGTGGCATATGTACCCAATTAACTCTCAAAGAGAACACCATTACTGCCTCCCCCCCTGGCAGTGGAGTAGCCATACAGAGGATATAGCCATATAGTCTGTTACTTGTGTACAGTTATGCATACATACCTAATTTACCGAAAGTGAAGAGGTACAAGTGGTACACTTGTATGGTGAACATAACAATAACATGTACTGGTAGAGTGTCACATCATGGCCTGACTCCTACTGCTCACAGTGGGGCTAGTAGGTATCACCTAGGCAACCCATTAGACAAGTGTGTGTGTGTGTGTGTGTGTGTGTGTGTGTGTGTGTGTGTGTGTGTGTGTGTGTGTGTGTGTGTGTGTGTGTGTGTGTGTGTGTGTGTGTGTGTGTGTGTGTGTGTGTGTGTGTGTGTGTGTGTGTGTGTGTGTGTGTGTGTGTGTGTGTGTGTGTGCTTCCTGTCTCACTAAGATGGGTTACATAACTTACTCAGCCTATGAACCATGAAAATGGTACTATGAGCGGCATGTAAGCACTATATCTAGCAAATAGCAAAGCGGGCATCCAACTATTTCATTGTCAAGGCCAAGATAGTGAGGCACTGGTATATCATGTCTTCGTGTGAGACAGGAAGTATGGTCACTATAAGCAGTGAACACTGCTTGTCAACATTAGGCAAGGTGCAAACACATATATATATAGGTAGCAGGCTATAGCCTTCCAAAGGCACTCCTCCGGACACCCACCAGCCAATAGACTTTCAATGGGAACATTTTATTTGCATCCACAGTAATTATCACACCACGCTTTATACCTTCATGCAGCTGCCTGCAGAATATTGAGGAAACTACTAGTACAAGACAGATAGGGGGGATAACGATGACACTGAATTGCACACCTCACATACAAAACAAGCAGCTGATCAACAGCATTTACGGTGGCCATGCAGACTTATGTATTGATTCCACGGAATTGTTCGCACATTGTAAGTACGTACCTAAGAATGACCCCAGAGTGGTTGCTGTATATGACAATGCCCATGCCTCCCATTATAGACAACCATACACAGTTAAAGAATTGATAGTGGCTAATGGTGGAATTGTAATGTCAATGGCATACATATATACGTGTGTGCATGTGCGCATGTGTTTATGTGTGTTTATGTGTGTGTGTGTGTGTGGTGTGTGTGTATGTGTGTGTGTGTGTGTGTGTGTGTGTGGTGTGTGTGTATGTGTGTGTGTGTGTGTGTGTGTGTGTGTGGTGTGTGTGTATGTGTGTGTGTGTGTGTGTGGTGTGTGTGTATGTGTGTGTGTGTGTGTGTGTGTGTGTATGTGTGTGTGTGTGTGGTGTGTGTGTATGTGTGTGTGTGTGTGTGTGTGTATGTGTGTGTGTGTGTGTGTGTGTGCGTGTGTGTGTGCGTGTGCGTGTGTGTGTGTGTGTGTGTGTGTGTGTGTGTGTGTTGTATGTGTGTATGTGTGTGTGCCTTATCCACTTAATTAGGAGTGACTGTGTACTCTCCTATATACTGAAAGTGAAGGGGTGAAGTTCTATACACGTCTTACGTGTATACACGTCTTACGTGTATACACGTCTTACGTGTATACACGTCTTACGTGTATACACGTATAAATATATATGCAAGTCCTAAATACACTTCTATGAGGAAACATAACAATAACATGTACTGGTAGGGTGTCAAATCATCTGGCTGCCTCCTACTGCTGACTATATACTATTGGGGCTTCTTCTTCACCATTCCTCAAAGGAAGCAGTGGGGCTAGCTAGCACACAGGCAGATAATTATATCACATACATAGCTAGGCAAACCATTAGTTCATTTTAAGTCAAAAACAATGTGATGAATATTCATACAGCTTAGAAGATATTCATAGAGCATGCATGCAGTATCAGCTACCACTCATGACGTGGTTAACACAAGAACACATTTTGCATCAATGACTCTTACTAAAGTAATGATACAAATAAAGAAAATTTTACGTCTTTTAAAGCACTGAAAGACTAAAGAGAATTTCTTGGGTACATGGCGAGCATTGAAGTCAAAAACTCATTCAAGTTCAGACTTTGCAAAACACAACATGCAAACATAGCACAAGTAGTACCATGTTAGCTATATGTAGTTGTCAAGATTAATATATCAAATCCTGCCTTTTTACTATTCAACCATTGAGAACATAACCAATGCAAGTCTAGCACATGGGTAAATTTGCCATTCACATTACCACATCCATGTACCTGCAACCCAGACATCAATGGGGAATCCCCTTACAAGGATGTGTGTGTGTGTGTGCGTGTGTGTGTGTGTGTGTGTGTGTGTGTGTGTGTGTGTGTGTGTGTGTGTATAATTATGCAGAGAAATTGGCCAGGGGAATGATGTTGACTAGTTCAACTGCACACCTTATGTACAAAGTCATACAAAACAATCAGCCAATCAATGGCATTTTAGTTGTCATTTAAATTATGTACAGGACTGGCTGGGTGCATGCATGACATTGAGCAACCGAGCAGGAGTGCCCAGCATTGAGGTACTATTTTATGCTTGCACTAACTCATACATATAAAACAGTCAAATAATTAAACAACTACTTTCATTGGTGTTCACCGTAATTTTGTTGTAATGCTTGGTTTTGAACAATACATTCAGTGGCTTGTGCCCATTTTACTATATAAACTATATAATAAACACTGGCTAATACACTATTATAAATACATGTATTTCTACTACCCTATTCACAACTTCACAAAGTAAAGACAGCTCAATCAGTGCCCATCCTGAGGAGTTTTGGGAGTCACTATAGCTCCAGGGAGATAAGCAGCATTCAGTTTTCCATCTGTACCTTTTCTTATATATATGGTGGAGTATATAGTGTGGGTTAGCAAGGGATACGTATATAGGGATTAATATACATTACAATTTGAACTTCTAACCCTATACACACGCAAATATAAGATAAGTATGCTTCCTGTACACTGTATAAAGGATTTGTAGAAGGTTGCATGGGATGTCATTACATTTGGCATGTGAAATGGAGAAGATTTGACATTCATTCAGAACTGTCAGAATTTGTTACATGTATGAAATTTACCTGGTGCACACTCTTCCCTGGCCAGCCCTCCACCCATGGAAGGAAGGTCCGGCTTCATACAATTAATGTGTTTGTGCAGGATCTGACATTTGCAATCTATATCGGTTGCTTTAATTGGACTGAAGAAGGCACGTATAGGCGTACATATAACTAATCTAATTAATTGGTTTATTAATTAATATCCTACTATAACAGCTACATAAAAATGTATACCACTATTTTTGACCACCTAATCAATGTGACCCATGGGCTGTTTAACAGGTTCAGCCATACAACTGTATCTTCTGCTCTGAGCACAGAACATTGAAGTGGGAAGACTTGAAGCAAATTTGCACAATACTCAGTGGACATGAAGAGCACTTCGACTACATGGCTACATGGCCAGGACACAGACAAAACAATTACCATAAATGGAATGCAGTACTCTGTAGAAGCAGGCCCATGTGGGTGACTGTGCCTAACCTCTATGCTCCACAATGTAGCACACCAGATGCAACAGACACTCCCACTGTCGCTGCAGTCGCATCCACAGTAACCACCAGTAGTGTCCTGTCCTGTAGTGTAGTAGATCCAAGGAAGATGACAGCATGCACCCACCAATACTAAGCAATTGCATGACCTGGAGCCTAGGCCAGTATGGTAAGGGAAGGGGTTACAAACGGTGGTGGTGGGAGGTTCCGAACACTCGGCTGATAATTTGTCTGTCCTCAAAGGAACATCAGACTTACTAAGTGAGAACAAGTGCATACATACTTACTACCATCGCACTCTCCAACGCCGTCTCGATACTCCTTTGAGGAACGGAAGTTACCACCCAAGTGTTCGGGAACCCCCCACGGTTCAGCAACCCCCTCCCTTACCTTACAATGGGGCTAGCTATATAACTATACGGTGGAATGCGTGTTTCACGTGTCTTTGCTATCTAGCACCTATAGTGTACTAATGCGCAACTATGCGAGTGGATAATATCAATACTGATAGGATTGATAATGAGACCCGACTACTGCTTATATATAACTACATGTGGACAGATGTCAGGAAGAGACCACACTCGCGTGTAGTTAGTCCCACACGATGTTATTTTCCCTTCTCTGACTAAATCACGGCTGCTAGTACTTATGCAGTGTGGATAATAACGCCTTCCAGTGGAGCGATCAATGACATCCCACAGCTCACTCGCTTAGTTGTAGGCGGGTATGAAAGGAGACGCCTGCAAAGCATACGGACAAGAAGTCACGTGCAGGTCACATGCATAATTGCGTAACACAGGCTGTAAGTCATGTGTACATAGTGGAGTACCTATGGTAAGTACAGCATAGATTTTTGGTGGAGCAAAGTGTATTTCCTGCCAGGCTACTTATCCTTCCTTCTCTCGGAGAACCTTGTAGTAAGTTCTACAGTACCTAATGATGTGTACAGTTATTGATCCATTATGTAATAGCAACGGAACGCCCAATTTTTGTGTAGCTAGCTGCTACCATAGATTATAGCATAGTTCTCCACTATCTATGATTATAGCGAAAAGGGAGAACATTCTCCCCTCTACAATCTATGCTGCTACATTACGTAGCTAACTAGCTAATCTAGTCATTCTGACTCCAGCTCGATTGTAATGGAAAAGGCACTTGTGCTTGTCTCCTCATTCAGTCAGTTCTGTTTATGTAATGAATAGTTAGTGTGCGTTGTTCATCCAGTCTGTGATTTAGCCCACAGCAGACTGAGGCTGTTCTGCATGTCCTATGGTATACTGTGTAGTAAGTATTGCTCCCATTGGTGGCTTTTCTACATTGGCCGTCTTTATTCAACAGAGGTTTCGAGCTGCCTGTACCAGTGTTGGTATTATACAGATACATATATTCTAGTAGAAAGCAATAACGTGCCCTTGGTGGTTAGTTTGTACAGGGCCACGTTGTTTATGTACTTCTTCGTGTACACTTGGCCATGGTCAGCACGTAGGGCTGGTGGTGTGTACACATGTATATAGCTACGTAGTTATGTCTGGCAATGTGGAATACGACTCATGAACATGGTCCCCAGCCATTCATGCAGCCTAACAAGTGCAGCCCTTATCTGAACTTTCAGTGATAGCTCCTTTTGTTATACCAAGCAGGCAAAGTTGGCATAGCCAATGGATAGTCTTAGGTATGCACCCTAAGGCTAAAGTGTATTCACTATAATATCATAATGATTGAATGTAGTTGTGTACACACATAGTGCCTTCTCTTTGATTATATATATATCTTAGATTTTTGTCATTCCAGTTTAACTTCCTGTTGCATCAGCTAGGTAGCTCGAAGCTACATGTATGAGCATGTACTGTACCTCGATTGTTCTGACCACAAGGTCAGTGTGACACTGTCTAATCTATGGACGTGGAAGTGAATAGTGACAGGAACCCCTTGTTCACAAGAAATTCATGCGTTGTCATATATACAGAATCTTTTTTGACATTAGACATACGTATTTTTGTTTCGTCCCTGCGTGTATTGCAGAGATGACTGTTCATGAACTGCTAACCTTCACGACAGTTTTGATTCTGTGTGGGACACTCACAAGTAAGTGGGCTTACAAATATCTGGGTCTGAAGATGCTGTTTAGCACTTAATTACTGTACATGCATATGAATCAACCCATTCAGATGCCCAGGATGCTCATGTCCGCAACTTCCAAGTTAGCGGACAGACTAGTACCCACATCACCTTCACCTGGGATATTGTAGATGGCCAACACAGCTCCTCCTATATTGATGGATTTACATTCTACTACAGAGAGAGGAACGACCCTTATCAAAGGATTTCTCTTGTTGGTCCCAGCTTTGATTCAACTATCAGGACCAATGAAGGACGTACATTCTCCTACACAATAACATTCCGAGACTATACACTGTCTGGACCATATGTCATGTGGATTAGAGTGAACAGACGCTTTTCATCACAATATTATTATTCTAAACAAATACCTGTTGTATTTGGTGGTAAGTATATGCATTTGTTTATGTGGCACATGTGATGCATTCATCATCTACGCCACCATTCATTTAGGTGGAGTTACCATGGAGATGAACATAAGGCTGTGGCCATCTGAAACTTGCTATGAGTTCAGTGTGAGTTGCTGAATGTGCTAAATGATGCTCCATGTCCCAGTATTGCAACATTTAGTTGTTTTATGTTTTTTCTTTGCTTTCTCAATGTATAGTCGAGTTCCATCAGCAGATTAACTTCAGTGGAGCATGTATACGAGGCCGTACAGAAAGAACTTTATTGGGTCCTGGTCACGAACTGTCAGTGCACCTTACCAGACATTGAGAACATTGTAATAGCCAATGGCTATTTCACATGCGGCAGTAGTGGCTATGCCACTTTCAGAACCGACATATACTCCACTGATGGCAGCAGCGACGCAGCATCCTACCGGAGCGTTCTTACTAATTGGCTGCAGGCAGAGAATACAGACAAAACAATTACCATATATGGAAGGCGGTACTCTGTAGAGCCAGGTTCATGCGGAGTGACTGTACCAAGCCTCTATGCTCCAGCGTGCAGTGCAGCCAGTTCAGCAGGAGCGCCTACTTCAGACAACACTGCTGTTATTGTGGCCTCGGTGTTTGCTGCCATGTTCTTCATCTTAGCACTGGGACTCATTGGATACATTATAGCTGCCAGGAGGTAGGAGAGAATGCACTAGTTTGAAGTGGCTAGATTGACAACATCGCATCATGCATGCATTAAAGTTGAAGCTTGTTTTTGTGTCCTTCTCATTGACAATCAGGTGCCAAACCAACAATTGTAGAGGGGGAAGTGCTGCCGTCCCCAGCACTAGTCCAGCCCAAGCCACCACTTTAAGGGAGATACCCCAACCAAGTGCTGGTCAAGAGCGTGAATTAGAGCCTCATTATTTTTCTGATAGTGATCAGATGATGGACAATTAATCAGTTCCATTCCTACAGAAAGCTACTGTAGTTAGTTGTTGCTTCCTGTATATAGTACATCATACTATTAGATGCTTAGTTGATGTGATGGATGTTGAGGTTCGTGTATGTAAGATAGCATTTGTATGCTTATTTTGAAGTGACCACTGTAACATGTCTGCCATACATGCAGCCGACAGTACCCTACTCGCATCCACTGACCCTAACATTCCCTACAAAAATCTTTGGCAATTGTCATTTTTTTTTATATTTTATATATATTTAGACTACTGCCTGATTCGGAGATCTCTCTGAAATAGCTTTATCTACTGCAGCCATTCAAATTTGTACAGATTGATTGCATCTTTGTAATACCAGAGAAAATGTTCATCTTGGGGGGACTAAACCCAAGGTGTGCATTCCAAATAGATAATGCCCAGTTCTTCTATATATCCTTCTGAGCTAGTATATGTATACATGATTCAGCAAAATATCTGTAGCTAATATATGTGACTAATTACTTAGGCTGAGCCATATTCAATGGCATAATATGACACATGTTTGTAAGAACTGTGTTTGGTACCCACCCCATTGTAACAGGGTGGGAATATTTACTTACGTACACCTAGGTACAGCCTAGATATAGGTATATATATGCAGGGGGCGGCTAGTATCAGCACTGTTGTATGTGGATGATGCTGTGCTATTTGCTGAAGATGAAGAGGGAATGAGAGTGAGTTTAGGAGTGCTATCCGAGTGGTGCAAACAGTGGGCAGTGGAAATCAATGTGGATAAATGTGGGGTTATGCATATGAGAAGGAGGGGGGGTTAAGAGGACAGGGGAAAAGTTCCATGTGGATAGCAAGAGGATTGAAGTAGTGGAGGAATATAAGTACCTAGGATGTGTGATTAATGAGCAGTTGGGAAGTCGGAGAATGGTGGAAGAAAGAGCAAAGTCTGGAGCTAGAGCACTAAGTGAATGGCTGAGGAAATGTAGAGTTGCCGTGAGAGAGGGGAGGGGAGAGACATTTGTAAAGTTAATGGAGATGTTAGTTGGATCGGTACTTATGTATGGGGCAGAGGTTTGGGGAGGCGGAGGACAACTTGGACCGGTGGAGGGGGTGCAGATGCGAGCTGCCAGGATCTTCCTGGAGGTAGGGAGACTGCACCCACTTGTGTCCTTGCAGTATGAACTGAATATGATGCCATTGAGATGGGAAGGGATGAGGAGATGTATAGAGTTTTGGGTAATGGTATATACTGAGGTTAAATGAAGAGAGGTTACTGAAGGTAGTGATGTTGGAAGCCTTGGAAAAAGGGTGTAAGATCAAATGGGTGCAAAATCTGAAGAAGTGTTTGGAGATGTTTGGATGGGATGGGGTGAGTGTGGAAGATCTCAGAGGTTTGTCAATGGGGGAAGTGAGGAAAGTCTTGATGGATGTAGTGTGAAGAGAGGTAAGGGGTGAGTGGAAGAAGGAGGCACAGAGGCGCCCTAAGCTGGAAATAATAGGGAGGTTGATAGAAAAGAAATGTGAGGGGCGTTGTATGATGGTGAAGTGTAAGAGGAGGAGGAGGTGGTTGATGAAACTGAGAGGAGGAACAGCAGAATTGGGGGTTGAGACTGGAAGATGGCATGGTGTGAGAAGAGAAGAGAGAATATGCAAGAATTGTAAAAGTGGAGAGGTGGAGGATGTTAAACATGTGATGATGAGATGCACATATGTGGAAGAGGAAAGGGAGAAGTTGGAGGAGTTGATGAATGGGGGGGTGGAAGGATGGCAGGGTAAGGATGACAAGGTTAGAGTGATGGTTGTAATGGACAGAGCGTGCAGAGATGAAGCTGTTGGAAGAGCAGTAGAGAGAATATGGCTGAGGCGTTTTACAACACATGGACCCCATGCATCCCTAAACCCCAATCCCTAACCCATATTAGCTGCTATGCTGTTATTGACATAGATACCATCAAGGGTTGACAGCAAGGGTCTTGACTCGACCTGCCAGCCATAGATACCATCAGGGTTGGCAGCAAGAGTCATGACTTGAACCTGCCAGCCATAGTTACCATCAGCGTTGGCAGCCAGGGTTTTGACTCAAACTTGCTAGCCATAGATACCATCAGGTTGACAGCAAGGGTCATGACTCAAACCTGCCAGCCATAGTTACCATCAGGGTTGGCAGCAAGGGTCATGACTCAAACCTGCCAGCCATAGTTACCATCAAGGTTGGCAGTAAGGGTCATGACTCGAACCTGCCAACCATAGTGACCATCAGCACTGGCAGCAAGGGACATGATTGATACAGCATGCAGAGAGGAACAAAGCGGTTGAAAGGGCACTGAAGAGAATGTTATTAAACCCACACCTCAAGTCGTTGATTCTTTGTTATTCTGCTATTTTGACATTATATATATATGTATATATCAGTGCTGCATGGGACAGTGATGCCCTAGTGTGCCTTGGCACATGATGCACTTAAATGATATGATATGATATGATATATAATTATATAATATATCGAAGCTCACTCACTACAGTTGTACGTAGGTAGTATGAAAGGAGACGTGCTAAGCATATAGACAAACGACTCCAACAAATGCAACTTACATGTAGCTAGATATGTGCACATGTGCCACTTAGAGGTGGGTCCCCTGCTTCCTTAAGCTAGTGAACAG
Source organism: Aplysina aerophoba (assembly GCA_949841015.1). Classification (NCBI taxonomy): domain Eukaryota; kingdom Metazoa; phylum Porifera; class Demospongiae; order Verongiida; family Aplysinidae; genus Aplysina; species Aplysina aerophoba. Next base: position 1,523,881 of record OX465038.1, on the reverse strand, counting down.
TCTGCCAGGTCTATAATAGAGTGTAGCTACATTGTTGAACACCTACACTGTCTCAACGCTGCCCCCCTTCCCCCGGTGATCTGCACCAGCGTCGTATAGGGCACGTGAGAAGTGCGGGGGGAGCTGAGTACCACGCGGAGCATCTAAGGTCATGTGACCGGAAGCAAACGTGCTTATTTAGACACCCAGATAGTGTGCCTATAGCCTGACCGGCCAAAGTGTGAAGAACGCTCGAGGATTTGAGCGTCTTAGAGTCCGATCCGCCGAGCCGTCCGATTCCAAATTACGTATACAGCACTGGTTAAAAGTGGGCCAACTGCGAAGATGACAATTCCTTTCATTGCAGCACTACTGCTTTTTGGATCACTTACAGGTACATAGTCAGTAGCAGTAGATAGAAAAGAATATAGAAGGATTATCATTATACACTATTCATGCTCGTATTTCCTTGCTTCACGTTGCTATACAGCTGCCCAGGACGATCATGTCAGCAACTTCCAAGTGGCCAGCAGAAATAGCACCCACATCACCTTCTCCTGGGACATTGTGGATGGCTACTACAGCTCCAGCTACATCAGTTACTTTCGTCTGTATTACCAGCGCAGGTCTTATTCTTATGCTTCCTATGTGTACATCTCTTACAGCTCAGCAACACACAACGGTGCCACCTTCAGCTACACCCACTCACTGGAAACCTTTAACAATGGGCCCTACATCATGTGGGTGCAGGTGCGCAGACCTTCCCTAGATCCCAGTTATACATATTCAGGGAGGAAGCATGTGAAGATTGGTAAGTAGGACCTAGAAACACCCTATGGTCTAATGGAGGTGCATGGTCTCCTAAATAACGTTTTCAACTGCCAAAGCATTACTCCTCAGCACTGGCTGTTTTATGTATAGCTGCAGGCACTACCTGTTTGTCTACCAACGTACATTTCATTAAAATCTTATGTAGTGCAGACCATTATTGTGTTGTAGTGTGGAAGGTAGAAGATTAACTAAGATTAAATTAGTTCCTCTTTGATACAAGGCTTCATATCGCTCCTGAGTGCTGTGTACATGTGTGCACACATGTTTGTGTGTGTGTGCGTGCAGGTATAAAATTATGTATGTGAGACTGTGTGTGTGCATACATGTGTGTTTGTTTTACATGTATGTGTGTACAGTTACACTACCTGCACATGCACTAGTAAGTTCCACAATGCATACACCCTAGCAGGTATTGTTTGTTGCTTCCGCATAGTTATTGACAAATTGTGTACGCATGTTGATTATATTCACTGTACATCATTCAGTTCTATGGTAAACTAAACATAACATGACAATAATGTACTGTGTGTGTGTGTATACTGTGTCACCACATCAGCTCACTCCTACTGCTCACTACTATGTGTGGCTTCACCTACACCACATTGGATAATGAGCAATGGGGTTAGCAGGTGTCACCTTACTGACTTATTAGATAAGCCCAACAAATGTCATGTTAAGTTAATGATATGTACTGTTTGTGTGTGTGTGTGTGTGTGTGTGCGTGTGTGTGTCTGGTGTGTGTGTCTGGTGTGTGTGTGTATGTGTGTGTGTGTGTGTGTGTGTGTGTGTGTGTGTGTGTGTGTGTGTGTGTGACAGTCATATAGTGACAGGATGTAGTCCTATGAAAGTGAAGAACAATCCAGTGATATCAGTGTCTAGAGCACTGATAATGCTTTGCTAGTTTGGGTATACAGCACTGCTTACGTAGGCAACCAATGTTCTTAACTGCTCAGTCTAATTAGCAGATTAATGGCCGGATATGGATGACAAGACAAAGATGATGGATTCTGTCTGTAATTATGACAGAAGAGACCAGCCAGTTGAAAAGATCTTAGGAGATCATGGTTTTGATAAATCTAGACACCTAAAATGACAATTGAGCAAGTAAAAGCAAAGAGGATTCGGAGTTGTTGTAGCATTATTTAGAGTTGTGTGCGTACGCTGTGGTAACAATCGTTCCACCATCCCAGAACTGTGTTGCACTCACTGACTGCTCTGGGCAGAAGTGCGGAAGTCTTGAAGAGGTCCAGTCACGAGTGGGTGCCAGGCACTTTTTGAAGGCTCATGTATTTTTGTCTTTGGTAGCTATCACGACTAAGAGAACACAAGATGCACTGGAGTCTTCAGCTTCTGTTGATACGCTACCTAAATGTCCTTGCACATAGCTACGTAGCTAAATCACCTAGTTTCCTTAATTAGCCATGCTTTGAACGTAGTTGCTGGTTAGACAGGCTGTATTTCTTGCTATGCTCACATATTGTGTACAATCAGTACAAACTTTTCATGCACACGTGAGTATGCAATGGCTGGAATGCCCTGAATGCATATATATGGCCACCAGATATCACATGATATGTGATTCTTGTATGCAAGTCATCTATAGTACCACAGAGTGTTTGTTAAAGCCAGGCTAGCTCAAATACGAAATAAAGGGGCTAACCTCCATTTAATAAGACTGGGTATAATGACAGGAACAAAATTGAGGTAGGGCCTCTTTTTGGACAAACAGTCATTACATTGCATCACAATTCATTGCATTACTTATATACTTTAGATTAGTAACTATACCACTTTTCACTGTACATATACTATAATGTTTGCATGCATTAATAATGCAGGTTTTCTGGAAACATATTTCATTATCCTGGAGCTCAAGGTGCACCTCCACCCCACTCAAAACTGTTCTGACATTCTTGTGAGTTCTTGGCAGTGTTTTCAATTATTTAGTAGCTATATACTTACCTGGCTTTCCCCAACTCCAACTATAGTGAAATATTTAACTATTCAGTATGCATGTCATGACATGCAGTATATGCATTTGGCTTCTTTGTCCAGATCAGACATTGTAAACAATACAATTGGCAATAGACTATATATTTATATATACAGTGTAAATTGCAAAATACTATGTTAATATAATGTAATCCAATGTAGCTTGTGCAAACCAGTAAATGGGCAAGTTGGCATGCGAAAAACTCCACCATTGCAAGTTGCAGATGATGACCACCATGACTGTAAGTTTTTTTTTTGCATTAGTTGATGATAAGAAAAACACCACCAGCGCAAGTTACAGAGGGTCAAGACCATCTTGGGCACTAGTAGGAGCAGGATGCAGCAACCAATTGCAGCTTGCACAAGGGCACAAACCCTAACCAGAACTTACCCTTCTGCTACCCGCATTTGGTTGCTGCATGCATCATGCTCCTAAGTACTATTGTCCAAGATAGTCTTGACTCTTTGCAACTTGTGCTGGTGGTGTTTTCTATTCATCAACTAATGCAAAAAAATAACTTACACTCATGGTGGTCATCACCTTCAACTTGCACTGGTGGTGTTCTTCGTATGCCTTATTGCTGTTCATTGCCCTCACAATAATTTTGTTCTGCTGTTGAAGGCCTTGTCATTTTGCTCTAAAGATAGTCCCACCCAGGTGCAAACAATGTCACAATGTACTATATAATGTGTAAAGTGATCAACAATTTTGTAGTGGTCTGGACACCACTGGATGCTAAGTACTGTGCAGTCACATATGTGTTGTGTTCGTAGTAGCCATTGGCTGAGTGGATTTTTTCTAAATTGATACATACAGGTACGACGAAACTCATTCAGTTCTGTAATAATCAGAGAAGTACGGTGGATTATCCAGGAAAACTGCCAGTGTTATTTGCCATATTACTTTTCAGTGCAAGGTGGCCACATTACCTGTACAGCAAGTGACTATGTCATCTTCAGAACCAAACTCTCTCCATCTGACTCCATGAATGAAATGGATCTGGCATCAGTGAAAAGTAATCTGTCCAACCTCTTAAGCAGACAGGACAGAAAGACTTATATCACTGTGTATGAAAGCAGATACTTCATTGAACCGGGTCCATGTGGGCTGACAGTCCCACAGCTCTACTCTCCACACTGCTTGGACAATACACCCACACAGCAGGATCCTGTTACCACCACTGCTACCACCACTGTTACCACCACTGCTACCTCTCATCAAGACAACACTGCCGTCAGTGCAGTAGTGTCCATCATGATTGTTTCAATGGTGCTGGTGGTGCTTTGTGGGGGCATCGTTTTCTTTGTCATTGGACTGCGGAAAATGTAAGTGCAAACAGCGTAATACAGAATGATTATTCAGTGATGTCTGATATACAGCATGGCCTGTGCAACACATTTACATCAATTCCATGAATACTGCATGTATTCTGCTTTTTAGGAACCGCAGGCAAACCAATGCTCCAAAAGTGAAAGCTTCACATGACCTGGAAATGGCATCAGAAGGTTGCTCTAGGAGCATTCCTGCACTGTCGCGTGATAATGATCCAGTGTACACCAACTCTGACATGCTCATGCAGTCCAATCCCAGCTATGGAATATTGAAGTAGCCGGGCCAACTCACTTCCAAACTAGATAACTCTTGTAGAAACATAATAGTGAAGGTCACTGTGAACGTAACGTGTGTGTATTATGCCGTAAATAGCCTTTTATAGCAAATCACATTATATAGGAAGGCCATGCACACACTCTTAATTAAAAGGAATGCACACTGCATTCTTTAAAAGTTTCTTTAATGCTTATATATTTGCCTATTCTGTAATTTCAAGTTTAAACTTAATGTGATAAATTTACTTGTAAGCTAGATAAATAACAAAATATTATACATTGATCATATGATCAAACCAGCATGTCCAGGTTATAAGCTACAATTATGGACATATGTTGTGCTTTGCATTCTGACTACAAGCCTATAGATCACCAGTTGAAGTAAAACTGCACCTTAAATGAACATTAATGGAAGTGAAGGTATCTGCAATCCATATGAGCTGCCAGTGACATGCCAATAAACTAGTTACAACCATATATAATGAAATGAATTCCAAGAAAGGAAGATAAAATTCACAAATCAGTGAAGTAAAATAGTCTGTGTTCATTTCACAAAACATGTAAATATTCCACATCTGTTGACAAGATGTAAAATTAATGCCAAAACTGTGCCTTACATACTTTATCTTAATCAAATGTAGTTTAACCATGATTGAGCATGGTTAATGGTGCAACTCATGAGCTTGTTGAGTGTGTCGCGTGGGTGAGATGCCTTATGTTACATTACTAGCTAGTACTGTGCGATGGAGAGGTTTGTGCATACACAGACATACTGTGTGTGTGTGTTGTGTTTGTGTGTGTGTGTGTGGTGTGTGTATGTGTGTGTCTGTGTGTGTGTGTGTGTGTGTGTGCGTGCATGGATGCATGCATAAGTGCAGGTACATGTGTGGCATCTAATCTGATTGAGTGAACTTGTAGCTGTATAAGTGGTACACTTCTATGGCAGACATGACAATAACATTTAGGTAGGATATCACCTCATCAGGTGACTCCTACTGCTCACTGGAATAGGTCCTCACTTTTATTCCTCCTTTAGAGTGAGGGCTGGCATCTAATCTGATTGAGTGAACTTGAAGCAGTATAAGTGGTACACTTCTATGGCAGACATGACAATAACATTTAGGTAGGATATCACCTCATCAGGTGACTCCTACCGCTCACTGGAATAGGTCTTCACTTTCATTCCTTTGAAGTGAGGGCTGGCATGCAGATAGATATTAACTAGTTAAAAATTACGTTAATTCAGCAAACTTCAACACAAAAGTGACATAATTATATTCAATTCAATATTCAATAATAAGTGCCTCATGTGCATGCACACTAGGGCGACAGCCCATGTAGCACTCAACAGGATAATAATTATAGTATTAAAACAGCTTAAAATTGACATGCCATTCTGTAGAGTAACAGGTGAAGAGGGGATACCAATAGACCCGACCCTGGCCAGCGACCCTGGAGAACAGAGTCTCTTCCTCCACATGTACTCAATGGCTTTCCCTGCTTTCAAATCTCTGCAACCTTCATCTAACACTAGTGTCACCTCGCTCCTCAAACCCGCCTGTCACCTCTGCCATTCTTTTCATCAGCACTTCCCTGTCTCTTGCCAGCCCATCACACCTCAGCACAAAGTGCTCGACATTCTCCACTTTCCTCAAGCCACATTGATCACAGATCCTGTCGTACCTTTTCAGTCCAATCCATCTACCAGTCTCAACCCTCAACTCAACTGTGCTACCTCTTAACTTTGCCATAATTTGTCTCAGTTCCTTCCTTGCCACCTGCACGCACCTCGCTCTACACCCACCTTCCTTCAGATTCTTCACCATTCCCAACTTTGACCTTCCTTCAGCTTCCATCATCCATGCTCTCTTCACCTCACGCCATGCACAGTCCCTCAACATATACCCCACTTCACCAAATGAAACACCTTCTAGCTTCTCCACCACCGCACATTTGTGTGTCTGTGCACATGTGCGTGCATAAGTGTGTGCGTGTGTGTGTATGTGTGTATCTGTCTGATTGAGTAAACTTGAAGCAGTATAAGTGATGTACTTCTATGGCAGACATGACAATAACATTTAGGTAGGATATCACCTGATCAGGTGACTCCTACTGCTCACTGAAATAGGTCTTCACCTTCATTCCTTTGAAGTGAGGGCTGGCATGCAAATAGATAGCTAAACATTGAATTAAATCAGCAAACGTAAACACAAGTGACGTATACTATGCTAAGTAGGCCTTCACAATGTACCACTAACACTGTAATGATAATGGGGTTTTGAAACAATTATATATTATTATATCAATTGGTAAGTTTGGAGCAAAGCTTACCCGAGTGATGAATTATTGATGGAACTGGACCTGATGAGGAAGTGCATGTAGGATGGCAGATACGTATGTATATATACCTGAGCACACACAGGATACAATGTGGTTGTCATAGTTACATAATACAGAATTAATTTTGTCATGTATCAGTAACTGGTGGAAGATGTCTGATAACTGAAAACGGAAATTGAGTCTTAGTCTAAGGTTATTGAAAGTACGGCAGATGGCTACAAAATGACAATGGTCCTCCACTCCTCTATCCCTATATACTTATTACAGTGCAAGTTGTAATATATACAATTGACTTCCTTGGTCCAACAATTAGCTCTTGTCATCAAAACTAGTAAACAGTGTTCAGTCGACATTAGCTAGCTAATAGCTACATGAACAATATCAGGGGTAACAGTAGCTAAATAGTAGGACACTGTCTCCTCACTCTAGAGCTAAGACTAGCATGAAACATTACAGCGAATTCTGTTACAGTAGCGGTGTAGTGACAGTAATGTATTCACAGCTATTAGGAGTGAGTTCCCTTTTACTAATGTCGAAAACACTCAGTTTCTAGAAATGTTTAGTTATTTAGAATTTTTGCCATTGGCCATTCCCATTTGCCATAATTATATGGAGCTAACTACTAGCCCATCGTTGACGCCGGGTTTGCATCGGCGTTCTATATACACCTGAGCTCGAGGTCATGTGACCGGAAACAGCGTGGGCTCATTCAGGGCTGATTTAGCGCACGCCTCGGACCCGAGCCAGCAGACAGGCCAAAGCGAAGAAACGCTCGAATGATTAGAGAATCGTGAGCACTGATTAAAGTAGGACGCCAACTCTGTGAAGATGAAAATTCTTTTTATAACAGCGATTCTGCTTTCCGGATCACTGACTGGTAATTTGCTGTAACTAGAAAGCATCCCAATTTCGTACAAACTTACTCTTTCTTTCCGTTGCTATACAGCTGCCCAATACGATCATATTCGAAACTTCCAAGCCAACAAGAACAGCACTCATATCACCTTCTCCTGGGACATTGTGGATGGCTACTACAACTCCAGCTACATCAATTACTTCTATCTGTATTACCAGCGCAGATCTTCATCTACTTCCTCAGTGTACATCTCTTACAGCTCAACAACCCACAACGGTACCACCTTCAGCTACACCAGCCCACTGGAAACCTTTAACAATGGACCCTACATCATGTGGGTGCAGGTGTACAGATCTTCCCTAGATCCCAGGTACACTTATTCAGAGAGGCAGCATGTGAATATCAGTAAGTATAATTATAACATATACATACATATACAACTGTATATATATTATATATATATATATATATATAGCACCTAGAAACACCGTAATTCAATAGAACTAGGTGCATGGATCCCAAATTGCAAACCTTATGTTATATTACATATATCCCAAAGCATTACCTTTTTATAATTGTTCATGCATATGCTATGCATATGGATGTACCTACTCAGTTTGTGTGAGTGTGCATGTGCATATGTGTGTGTGTGTCCATGTGGGCGTCTGTGTGCGCGTGCATATATGTGTGTGTGTCCGTGTGCATGTGTGTGTATGTGTGTGTGTTCGTGTGTGCGTCTGTGTGTGTGTGTATGTCCGTATGCATGTGTGTGCGTGTGTGTGTGCTGTGCGTGTGCATGTGTGTGTGTCTGTGTGTGTGTGTGTGTGTGTGTGTTTGTGTGTGTGTGTGTGTGTGTGTGTGTGTGTGTGTGTTCACTAAATCGCCGCACAAATATTTAGGGAGGAAGTTTGTGAAGTTTGGTCAGTAAGATTTAAAAGGTATTCTAGTAGAAAACCATATGATCTAATTGACTGTACACACATAAACATCTACCAAAGCATTACTCCTCATGATCAGCACGGGCTGTTTTATCCATAGCTGCAGGCACTAACTGTCCACCAATGTACATTTCACTGTGTCCTGTGGTACGGACCATTATTGTGCTGTACGCAGTGTGGAAAACTGTGTGTGCATCATTAGGGTTACACATTAAACATCCATTGTTTGTTATGTGTGTGTGTTTTGTGTGTGCACACATGTGCAATCCTTTATGTGTTCATGTGTGTACATTTACACTACCTGCCCATTCATTCTATCAATCTTCCATAATGCATACACAGTAGCCATAAGACAGAAGTGATTTTTTACTTTCTTTTGTATAGTGAATGATAGATAATTTTATATGACATTGTTGAATATACAATATAAGTATACTTTACTGTAGAAGTCATTCAGTCTGAATGGTGAACTGAACAGAACATGATGCGTACTGGCAGGGAATATATCACCTCATCAGCTGATTCCTACTGCTCACTACTATGTGGGGCTTCTTCTTCACCACATTGGTTAATGAGCAGTGGGGCTAGCAGGTGTCGCCTTCTAACTCATTTGATAAAACTAGCAAAAGTCATGTGCAATAAAAGTAAGTGTCAAACAGTTGATGGAATGTACAGCCATTCTATACTACTCAGTCCGCAGAACTTTGCAAACCTTTGCATGCAGTTCAGTTAGCAAATGCCTTTGTGGCTGAAAGAACCTGCAGCTCAATTTGTTATTCATTCTGCTGCATATTTGCACAAGATAAATTGTTTCCACTTTATCCACAAGTCATATGTGTCTGGGTGTACAAACTATGCATGCACACACAATATGTAATCGTTACATATATGAAGAATGACTTACACATTGAAATGAAATTGTTAGGCTTCAAATAGTACTTAGTCTCAGTACCAGTTTGTTGCATATTCTAAGAATCTTAGAGGCACAATTGTCTCTCAAAATTAACGGCATGGCTTAGTGCTGCATGCAGTTCCAGAGTGGTACGGTGGTGCACTTATGTGTCAAATGAGCTCCAGGTACACACCAGAATCAGGAAATACATGCAGGTGACATGATGCTTATTCCATTAACAAGGCCGCACATGCTCATGATTCTTGCTTATATTATTATATATGTATTTAGGAGTGATGTTTCAATTGAGCCACTTGTAAGCAACAGTAGTGTCGGCTTAAGAATGAAATTTTTGAAGATTAAGCACAGCAGCAAAGTCACTTCTTAACAAAAATTTAATGTGGTTGAGGCTCATTCTACAGTAGCAAAAAAATCCGTACGAAGTATAATGAGTATGCAGTTCACATAGCAATTACAAAGGATATTGTAGAACTCTTTGACCTTGAAGGTCTTCATCAACTACAAAACTGTTTTGCAGTTGATGAAGACCTTCGAGGTATGTTCTACAATATCCTTTGTCATGAACTGCATGCTCATTATACCTCGTACGAACCTATTGTAGTCTTAGTCAGGCATACTATATATATTATATAATTCAGCATCCCACAACTACAAGTGATAATGTACATACATAGTCATCATTATCATTCACATCCTTATTAGCTATCTAATTATATACATTATCACTACATGCATATGCAGGTAAGGTGGAATCAAATTACACTATTCTGGAGCTCAAAGTACTCCTTCACCCGGCTACTTGTTCAGAATTTCTTGTAAGTTGCCTGGGAATGCTTATAATTAGGGCACAGCTAGCTATAATATAAAATGTTGCATCATTGTGCATGTGACCCAGCCCAGGGGCACAGCTATAATGTAAATGATAGTATCCAATGCCTCATGAAACTATTGCCTATATTGCATTGCAGGATTGGTGTTGCTATGTATCCATGCAAGTGGTTCACTAAAATAGTAAGCTATGTCAACATATACATAGTCGTCTGCTATACACAGACACATTTCTATACGGTATTGTAGAGGCTCATTGCTACGTTGTGACAACTATTGAATTGATCTTGATGGGCATATACGTACATAGCAGAATCAATCAATAGCAACTGATTGCAGGACACAGTTGACGAAAGCCTACACTGCCGAAGCGTCCCATAATCAGTTGCTATTGATCGATTCTGCTACGTGTACATATATGCTCATCAAGATCAGTTCCATACACTCCTATTATTTAGAATTATATACTCTTCCTCTCCACTCCTCATCATCATTGCATACAGTGGCTTAGCCAAACTGTGTCTTCAACATATCACGACAACTCATAGCCAACCTATAGTGAAATACCCCACAATTCAGTTTGCCTGTCAGTACAGTGCATTGTTTGGATTGTTTGTCAAGACCAGATGTTGCAATCCATATAAAATTGTTATACTGTATAATAGGCTACATTGTCGTAAGTATAGTTACAGCAGAACATGCATACAGGGCAAGCTTCACAAAACATCAGCAACACCCTCAATGGAAGCAAAATATTCTATAATCATAGGAACAACAAACAAAGATCCAGGTTAAATCTTAATCCCTTTATACTTTATGCTAATATTTATATTGAGTCTTGTCACTTTGATCCAAAGCCTGTCCCACCCAGTTGCAAACAAAAGTCATTATACATACTGTAGTGATCAACACTTTTTTATATACAGTATGCACTGCTCTGAACACCAGACCCATGCTAAGTACTGTACATACACATTGTATTCTGGAGCAGCTATATATTACCTGAATAGACAGTTAATTTGTACATTATATTTATGCAGCTAGGAACACATGTGTCCACCTCTGAAGCAAGCAGAGAAGTATATTGGATTCTGTATGAAGGCTGTCAATGTGAATGGCCATATGATCATGACTTTTCGGTGCAAGATGGCTACTTCACTTGCATGGCTAGTGACTATGTCATCTTCAGAGCCAAACTGTCTTTGTCATATGACTCATCAAATTATACAGTGGATTGGGCATCATTGAAAGCTAATCTGTTCAACTTCCTAACCAGAGAGGATGGAAAAACTCACATCACTCTTAGAGGCCACAGATACTTTATTGAACCAGGTCCATGTGAACTGACAACCCCGCAGGGTAACTTTTCACATTGCCACGACAGTACCCCCACACAGCAGGCTAGTGCTGCTGTTTCCACCTCTCCTCAAGACAACACTGTCACCACAATAGTGGCCATCATGAGTGCTTTGATGGTGCTGGTGGTACTTGGCGGGTGCATTGTTTTCCTAGTCATTGAACTGCGGAAGACGTAAGTAAAACCTGTGTATATGCACACTATTCAGCAATGCGTGTATGTCAGATATAGCCAGCAACATATGTACAGTTTTCTGTGCTGTGTCATTTTAGAAAGCGAACCAAAACTGCAGAACCGAAAGCAACGCGTGACCTGGAAATGACATCAGAGGTTCGCTCTAGGAACATTCTACTGTCGCGTGCTGAAGATCATGTATATACCAGCTCAGACAATCCAATTCAGCGCAACACACGCTACACCTATGGAATGACAAAGTAGCCTGTGGGCTATTCACAGCCCATACATATTGACAGACATGTTAGTCACCAAAGGTGTGTAAACATAATATTATATAATATTATGCTATACAATTAAATACACACAGAGTACATACATCAAATGTGTTCAGTAGCTATTAATTATTGACTAATCCATACACACTCTCACTGCACACATTCATTAGTATAGTTTGCAACATTTTCTAATGCTCATTATTACATTTATAATTTGGAAGTTGATGTTGGAAAGCTAGATCAAATATGTACAAGATCAGTGTTCTCAGGCTTGTACAAAAGCCTATTGTCATGCTCGGACCTACAGTGTGTGGGATAACTGTCAATTCAAAATTCCTCAGACTAAGTGTTAATCCAAGTCTGTACTACTACATAATATTATAGTACATACGTAACTGTGCGCATGTACAAATAAGGTCAAGATGTCTGTACTGCCCTATACTTGTCTACATCAATTGATCAGCTTCACTAGTACTCATCATAGGAATGCAGGCACTACATATGAGGAACAACTCAGAATACTGGCACTTATTACGTATATACATACATGCACAATAAGTACAGTATTATAATTATACTTGAGGAGAAATTATCTCTATAAGCAAGCCAATGGTAAGGAATGCTAATTAGAAAATTAATTCATACATAGTTGTGCCAGTAGACACAGCTTTATATATACTTTTGTCCTGTTTCAGTCAGCGTTGACGCCATATATAATTATAATATACAATTAATGTTGCATATTATATATAAATATATGAAAGTGACTGCTGCTGCCACCTGTGAATATACTTAAAGCTGATGCTGTGAAGCTGGTCAGATATATTGTATAGACACTACTAATGGCTATAGTTATATATATTATATATTATGTATATAGTCAATTGTGCGTTTGTGTGTGTGTGTGTGTGTGTGTGTGTGTGTGTGTGTGTGTGTGTGTGTGTGTGTGTGTGTGTGTGTGTGTGTGTGTGTGCGTGTGTGTGTGCATGTGTGTCTGTGTGCATGTGAAAGCAATGCGTGACCTGGAAATGGCACCAGAAGGTTGCTCTAGGAGCATTCCTACACTGTCCCGTGATAATGATCCAGTGTACACTAACCCCACCATGCTCATGCAATCCAATCCCAGCTATGGAATATTGAAGTAGCCTGGCCAATTCACTTCCAAACTAGATAACTCTTGTAGAAACATATTAGTGAAGGTCACTGTGAACGCAACATGTGTGAACATATATTATGCGGTAAATAGCCTTTTATAGCAAATCACATAACATAGGATGTGTGTAAGTGTGTGTGTGTATCTGTGTGCGCGTGTGTGCATGCATGGATGCATGAATGCAGGTACATGTGTGGCATCTAATCTGATTGAGTGAACTTGAAGCAGTATAAGTGGTGCACTTCTATGGCAGACATGACAATAACATTTAGGTAGGATATCACCTCATCAGGTGACTCCTACTGCTCACTGGAATAGGTCTTCACTTTCATTCCTCCTTTAGAGTGAGGGCTGGCATCTAATCTGATTGAGCGAACTTGAAGCAGTATAAGTGGTGCACTTCTATGGCAGACATGACAATGACATTTAGGTAGGATATCACCTCATCAGGTGACTCCTTCTGCTCACTGGAATAGGTCTTCACTTTCATTCCTCCTTTAGAGTGAGGGCTGGCATCTAATCTGATTGAGTGAACTTGAAGCAGTATAAGTGGTGCACTTCTATGGCAGACATGACAATAACATTTAGATAGGATATCACCTCATCAGCTGACTCCTACTGCTCACTGAAATAGGTCTTCACCTTCATTCCTTTGGAGTGAGGGCTGGCATGCAGGTAGATATCAACCAGCTAAAAATTAGGTCAAATCAGCAAACTTCAACAAAAGTGGCATATACAAATGCTAAGTAGGCCTTCACAGTGTACCACTAGCACGTGTATCAGTAACTCTATAGAGCTAACAACTGGCCCATCGTTGATGCCAGGTTTGCATCGGCGTTCTATATACAGCTGAGCTCGAGGTCATGTGACTGTAAACAGCGTGGGCTCATTCAGGGCTCATTTAGCGCACGTCTCGGACCCGAGCCAGCAGACAGGCCAAAGCGAAGAAACACTCAAATGATTTGAGAGTCGTGAACACTGATTCAAAATTATGCAGCACTGATTAAAGTAGGACACCAACTCTGTGAAGATGACAATTCTTTTTATAACAGCGATGCTGCTTTCCGGATCACTGACTGGTAATTTGCTGTAACTAGAAAGCATCCTAATCTTGTACAGACTTACTCTTTCTTTGCATTGCTGTACAGTTGCCCAATACGATCATATTCGCAACTTCCAAGCACAAACACAACAACAAAAACATCACCCACATCACCTTCTCCTGGGACATTGTGGATGGCTACTACACCTCCAGCTACATCAGATACTTTTATCTGTATTACCAGCGCAGATCTTTATCTACTTATTGAGTGTACATCTCTTACAGCTCAACAATCCACAACGGTACCACCTTTAGCTACATCAGCTCACAGGAAACCTTTAACAATGGACCCTACATCATGTGGGTGCAAGCGTACAGACCTTCCCTAGATCCCATTTACACTTATTCAAAGAACCAGCATGTAAATATCAGTAAGTATATATCATATACATACATATATAACTATATATATATATATATATAGCACCTGTGTGCTGTGTGTGTGTGTGTGTGTGTGTGTGTTCGTGTGTGCGTCTATGTGTGTGTGTGTCTGTATGCATGTGTGTGTGTGTCTGTATGCATGTGTGTGTGTGTCTGTATGCATGTGTGTGCCTGTGTGTGTGCTGTGCGTGTGCATGTGTGCTGTGTGTCTGTGTGCGTGTGCATGTGTGTGTGTCTGTATGCATGTGTGTGCCTGTGTGTGTTCGTGTGGGCATCTGTGTGCGTGTGCTATGTGTGTGTATGTGTGCTATGTGTGTGTGTTTGTCTGTACACATGTAGAAACCCATAATCG
>OX465038.1:1431299-1503799 GCA_949841015.1 Aplysina aerophoba | reverse complement strand
AAACTCGTGGGGCGCCGATGGGGCGCCCCAAACTCGAACTACTTGCTAGTAATAGTGCCCACATTTGTCATGCCATATAGCATCACTCTAAATCCTAGAATAACTCCAGGATGCACCACACAAAGGTTTGCATGAATGGATCAGGGTATAGACACAAACCAAGACAGCTGTGCTTAAACATCCACCACACGCATTGGTAAGTTGGCAATTGCCTGGGAAGGTGCATTAATTAGCTAAGTGTTTGGATGCTTTGCACAGGATAGAGCCCTGCACGTACACAGCTTCATGCACTCTGATACCTAATCCATCCAGCTAGCTAGCTAGTTATCGTATTACGTGCAGAACAATGCGAGAACGTTCATAAAATGGCCGTTCAGCCTCGGTAGCATTTGGAGCTGTAACCCGCAAGTAAAATTTATTTAAGCTTCTAAGCAACATTAGTCTTCTTGAAACTATTCGTGAACAAATTTCGTTCGTTTGGTAAAGGAATAAATGATAACAAAGACGATTTCTAACCGGGTGAACAGAAGCCTTTGGGGCGGCCATTTTGTTACAGGACCTCTTCTTTTTCCGGCTGTTTCTTCTCGAGAACGTCCTGCGCAGGCTTGGCGATGGTTTAGTATTATAAAGTAGTGTTTTTGAATACTTATCATTCGATCAAAGGGCTGCGCAAATGAAGACAAAGCGAGTAAAAGCTTGGTAAATTCAAGGAAACCCGAGCGCCGCCATTTTGTGACAGATCTATTTATATAATCTGTAAACATGTATAATATACATACATAAAAATATATACATATATACACATATATAAAATTATTGTGTTTATTTATCCACATTTATCTGCCCACAAAAAAAAAAAAAAAATCTATATATATATTTGAGAATGTTTGTTTGTTTGTTTGTTCGCAGTAAACGCAAAAACTACGGAACGGATTGACACCAAACGCTCAAGAATTACAAAGAACTACCCGGAGAGTGTCCTCTACGGTTTGAAATCTCCCGTCTTAGTGTTCTTGGGGAGATATGGTTACATTTCCGGTTTTTCCTTCGCGGCCGACCGCCATTTTTACTTATCTTCTTTCCACTTCCGGCTCTTGCTTAGACGCCTAACACAGAGCGCTTCGCAAACACAGCAAAACTATGCCACGAATTGACGACAAACGCTCTGGAATTGCAACTAACATCCCAGAAAGTGTCCTCCGTGGGTTGAAATCTCCCGCCTTAGGGTTCTCGTGGAGATATCGTGACAGTTCCGGTTTTCCATTCTCGGCCGACAGCCATTTTTACTTTTCTCCCTTCCACCTCTGGCTCTTGCTTAGACGCTTATATAACACAGGCTGGAACATAGTCTGACGTAGCCCAGACCCCTTCCAGCCATTTTATGTCGCGCATAAAAATGGAGGCTGGAAGTGGGGCTGGCTACGTCAGACTAGCTGGAACACACAGAGCGCTTTTGCAAAACGACGTCGACCGCGCGCTACATCGCTACTGAATTGCAAGCGGACATGCATAGACAAGTTCATGTACATTCAGGCACGCCTTGCAAGTTCAATCATTATATGCATGCATGCTTTGCACGTAATTACCCTGAAGCACTGTCACATTGTGGCCATGGGCATCATGACCTTACTTCAGTTGCCCAACTCTCTGTAATTAACAAAGCTGACATTAGAAGTGCTCTTGATAAAACACTGGCGTCAGAGCGCTTTCGCCAAAACGCTGTCGACGACGCGCCATAACAGAGAAGCCCGCCAAAGGCGGGCTTCTATGCTAGTTATATATATATATATACACGAACATGAAGTCATACAAAAACCTAAATCTGAAAACAATATTGGGCGCCTTCGGCGCCCCCAAAATCCTAAACTGATTGAGAGGCATGGTCCCTCAACAGCAAACTGTATGTCTAGACCGTGTGCGTGCGTGCGTGCGTGTGTGCGTGCGTGCACGGGTGCGCGTGTGTGATAAATACGGTTACATACTATGCTCAAGTCGTCCGATACCGGGGGACACAGACACCGTAGAGCGTAACGAAGGAGTGGGTATAGTACGGATCCACAGCTGTCAGAGGCATGGAGAAGAGCAGGAGAGGTAAGAAAAGGAATTACTTCTAGGATTGTAATGACAAGATTGAAGCTTGACGATAGACATAGAAGACAGAATGGGCGGAACAGAACCAGACCAACACATGCAACTATCATAAGTGTTTATGCACAAGCACATCGCTCCTACAAGGAAAGAAGACGGGTGCTACACAGATCTCCAGAAAACTCTGGATGGAGTTGACAGGGAAGATGTGTTGTTGCTACTTGGTGATTTACCGAGGGTGGGAAGTATTGAGAAGCATACGGGAATTGGGATGGGGGTAAGAAGCTGCCATGGAGTGGGGAAAATGGATGAGAATGGAGAAGCTCTTCTTTCCTTCTGTGCATTAAATGAACTGGTCTTCATGACTACCATCTTTGAAAAGAAAAACATACATGAGTACACCTGGCAACACCCTTGCAAAGGAAGCAAAAAGTGGCATCATCAGGCACAGATGTTACTGTTTTGCGCTCAGAGGATTGCTCTGACTGGTTCAGGGAGAATAAAGCACCTTATGAAAGCACATGCATTGATAAGCGCGACCTCTTGTTTAACAAGTGGTTAAGGACTTGGCATTATAGTGACAGACAGCGTTACAGGGCACAGGGAGGTTTGTAGCATCAGAAGTTAAACGAGTAAAAATGAGTAGTTTCAACAGAAGTTCAGGAAGATTGACAATGAAGTGATGAAATGGGTAGCTGGAAGGAGTGCATGGCAAGGGTTGAGGGACATTCAGTGAGAGGAGTGGCCAAGAGCAATCAGAAACCTAGATGGGCATATGTGTATGGAACCTGAGGAAACACTACAACACTGGAGAAACCACTTTAGCACTGTTCTGAATGTTACTAGTTCATACACAGAGGAAATCAAATTAACACAAAATCAATATTCAAACCGAGATGATTTGTGTGAGCCACCAGCAGAGGGAGAGATCTGCGGGGCAATGTATAGGCTGAAAGGGACTAAGGTTAGTGGAAGTAATGGGATTCTCTCTGAAATGGTGAAGAATTGTGGACCTGATATATTATTATTATTATTATTATTATTATTATTATTATTATTATTATTATTATTATTATTATTATGCCACATGCCCTCAGGCACTAGGGCCAAACTGCCCTGTGAGGCAAACAAAAAAGGAACAACAAAGTCAGCATCATAATACGTACATAATCAGTACTGTCAATCAGTCAGTTCAGCAACAATCAGTCAAGCCAGGTCCTTGGAAGGGGGCATTAGCCACTAGAATCGAGCAGTCCACATCTTCATAATGGCTTTCAATACTGACGCGTGCTTGCATCCCTTGTCCAATACGCAGATCAGCTTGTCGTCATCTCCGAGACTATCAAAATCATTGATCATTTGCCTCATGCACTGCAGGAGAGTTTGTCGTCCTGTGCCCCACGCATCACACTCTAACAACCAATGGGACACATCCTCAATCTTCCCTGATTGACACTCCCGACACCTTCTCTCCTCCCTCGGCAGCCCTCGCCATCGTCCACTCTCAATCATAAGGGGGGCTGTCCCACCTCTCAACATCATCATCCTCCGTCTCTGAGTCTTACTAGCTACATCCAAGCATCGTGATTCACTACCCTTTTCTTTTAGTAGCCGCAAAGTTGCCAACTTAGGTTTGGTGCTAAGCTCACATGCCCATTCATCCTCAATCAATCTCTTTGCACAAGTTTCTAACATAGCTTTGATTTCTACACTGGATAGGCCCCGTACCTCCTCAGCTCCAACACCACACCACCCAAATGACTTAAGACACTCCTGCAGTTTCATAATCCACGACCCTCCACACTCCATAGCTTCCATTGCAGCTATTCTCAAAATCCTGCCGTCATACAATGGGTTAGACAGTATTCTAAACCAAAATGCAGCACATCTAACCCTTGCTAGCCAAGCAACTGGCACAGCATCTGCTTCCATCAGCAAGGATGCCCTAGGGTGACGTAGTCCCACACCAAAAAAGATGCGCAAGGCCCGTAGTTGGATTTGGCTCAATCCCTCTAGCTTGTGGTGGCAGCCCCAAACCTCAGCTCCATACATTAACACAGATTCCACAAAAGATTGCAACAGTTGTAGAAAGGATCTGCCATTCACCTCTCCAACTGATTCGCAGCACCTCCGTAACCATACACCCAAAGCCTGTGACCCTAGCTTCACCCGATGCTCTACCATCCTAGAACAGTCTAGGAACTCATCTATCACACACCCTAAATACTTATATGAGGAAACCCAAGGGATTTCATCCATACCGATCTTGAAGGTAGCTGCACATCTGTCCACTCTCTTCTTCCTCATGTGCATCATAGCACTCTTTTCCACATTTATCCGCACGGACCATTCCTTGCACCAAGATTGCAGGCACTGCAGGCTCTTCCTCATATCCTCAGCACTCTCGGCCAGCAAGACTGTGTCATCTGCAAACAGCAGACTGGACACCAGCATTCCTTGGCATAGAACCCCACAGTCTCTGTGCTTCAACTCTGCTACTAAACTGTTTATGTACAGAGAGAACAGTAATGGAGACAGAACACATCCTTGGCGCAGGCCTCTCATTACTGCAAATTCCTTGCCTAGACGCTTATTAATTCTCACCTGAGACATACTGCCCTCGTACAACCCCTTCAAGAACATGAGAAAGTGCCCACCAATGCCATACTGACCTAAGCAGTCCCACAACTTCATCCTATCTACCCTATCGTACGCCTTCCTAAAGTCAATGAAAGCAGCTACCATCCCACTAGACTTCTTGGCAACCATAGACTGACCAATCAATACTAGAGATAGAATTTGATCCCTGCACCCTCTGCCCATACGGAAGCCACCTTGCTCATCAGCCAATATCTCTTTAGCTTCTAAAAAGCCAGCTAACCGGTTGTTCAAGACCATACACATGATCTTCCCAACCAAGGAGGTCAAGGAGATACCTCTGAAGTTGCTGGTGTCACAGGCTCCCTTCACCCTCACCTTAGGAATTGGCACAATGATGGAACGTTTCCACAAGGAGGGGACAACTCCAAACTTCCAGCAAGCATTAAACAAATGCACCCACACATCCCTCAAAATCTCCACTTCCATCATCTCTATACCCATCAGACACTTTCCTATTAACAATGCCCATCTTCTTAACTTTCCTCCACCATCTCTTAGGGTTACACAATAACTTCTCTAACTGTAACTGTTGAGACCGAATGAAATTCCTTTTGGAACTTCTAACAGCCTTGGCATAAGTTCTTCGATTAGCAACATAATGCATTCTCTTGCACTTTCTCTCCTCTTTATCTTTAGTTCTCAGCCACGCACGTTCAGATTGATGGAATGTCTTCCTCATATTCATCAAATCCTTAGTAAACCACCTATGCTTCTGTCTGGAAGTCCTCGAAGAACACTTAACTTTGTGCAGCCCACTAAACATCAACCCAGTCAACTGATCATACAAACTATCCATATGAGCCTGGTCACCCTCATAACTACGCAGATTGTCCACAATACTCTCAATATCCCTCTTCTTATCACATAGGTAGTCATCCGGGACCACATATCTGAACTCATTACCAAAACATTCCCCTGGAGTGTCTTCAGGTTCACCACCTGAGCATCCAACATCACCATCCAACACTAAATCCCATACCAATGCAGAATGGTCTGGAATTCGTTCAACAATGCAATCGGCATGGAATGCATCGACAAACTCAGTCATAGTCACCACCTTAAAGTTCGATACAACCCCAAGGTCATCCTTGAACAACAAACAATAGTCCACCACAGAACACCCTTTAGAAGAAATACAGATGAAGTCGCCACTCCCAGCTCTGCCGTTGGCCACACAAAGCCCTAGTGACCTTGTGAAATCCAGCAACGCTCTGCCTTGCTCGTTAATCACCTGATCTTCTGACTGTCTATCACCTAAACCTTCCACTTCCTCTACACAGCCACACCTTGCATTAAAATCCCCACATAAAAGTACTGTACCAAGACTAGCGTACTTACTAACTTGCTCAGATAAGCACTGCCACCTCTCCTCCAAGCACACCTCTCTCCCAGATGAGATGGGAGGGATGTAACACACTGCAAGCACCATGTCTACACCACTAGCCACATTATATATAATGGCTAACATTCATGATTTCTTCAGCACCGCATGGAGAGAGGAAACAGTACCAGCAGAGTGGCGGAGTGCAGTGTTAGTGCCTGTACCCAAGAATTAAGGGAGGTCTAACTGTATGTGATAATTAGAGAAGGATCTGTTTGTTGGATATAGTCGAGAAGCTGTTCACAGAAGTCATTCAGAAGAGGTTGCAAGGAGAAGTGGAGGAAGTGGTTTCTGACTCCCAGTGTCGTTTCCACAAAGGAAGAGAATGTACAGATATGATCTTTTGCGCAAGATAGTTGGCTGAGAATCTCTCTCTCTCTCTGTGTGTGTGTGTGTGTGTGTGTGTGTGTGTGTGTGTGTGTGTGTGTGTGTGTGTGTGTGTGTGTGTGTGTGTGTGTGTGGTTTCATTGACACGAAGAGCCTCCAACCACTCTTCCTGCTGTCACAGACGACGCAACGGCACCAGAAAACAGTGATGAGACAGATCGCCAAAGCCACAATCGAGGAGTCCCATGCCATATGGGCCCTACGGAACCAGTGACTTACCTTCTCATTCCCCCTCATCAGAAGAACAAGTGCATGCTAATGTTAGATATACAGTCACCATGACACTCTCCCTAGAGTCATTAAGCAGCTATCCACCTTGTGCCGTGCATCCCTCAGCATGCTGACAAGAACTGCTTTTTGCATGACTCCATTTCCCTATTTTTGTAACGTCCATTAATAAGGAAATGTTCTGCCCCGTGTGTGTGTGTGTGTGTGTGTGTGTGTGTGTGTGTGTGTGTGTGTGTCCTCGCAGTCCCCGACGGTAACAGCTTGTATGCTGGCTAACATGATTGGTGCCTTGGTGCTACCATTACATGCGGTTTCTGTTCTGGCTCTTGTCAGTGGCCGTACGTAAAGCATTGAGGCTGCACTGCAGTGGATTTGCATACCCTCAGTGTCAATTCAAATATGCACAAGAAGCTGAGCAAAGCGGCTTCTAGCCAGAGTAATCCGAGAACAACGAAAGGTAGCTATCGAGAACAGTGGAGACAAAGGCAGTTCAGTGTAGGGTGTTGGAACATGCGAACACTGGTGGAAGCTGAAGGCCCCATTGAGACAAGTGTGGCTAGGCCTAGTAGAAGAGGAGTGGCAGTCGATCGAAAGGTGTCCCTGATGGTGAGAGAGCTGAAGAAATATGAAGTGAGTGTGACTGGGATCAGTGAGACCAAATGGTTCGGGCAAGCTGTCTACGAGGTGGAGGGATACACCATTCTCCACTCTGGCCGACCTGTCCCTGAGGAGTCTCCGCGACTCAGGAGTGAAGGTGTTGGCATTGTGCTTAACCCAGCCATGGGAGCAGCTTGGAGAGAAGCAGGAGAAGAATGGAAAGCAGTGAGCCCAGGGGTCATCAAGGCAAGAATGAAGATGGGCAAGAAGCAGTCGGATGGTGCAAGAGTTCCTACACACGTCACTGTGATCAGTGTGTATGCGCCCACCTTTAAAGCACCATGCAGTAGAAGAAAAGAAGTTCTACTCTGACCTCCAAGATACACTGGATACAGCCAGTGAGCACGACCTGCTGCTGGTGGTTGGTGATTTCAATGCCAGAGTCGGCAGTACAGAGCGAGAGGATAGGGAATTCGAAGACACCTGGAATGGAGTGAAAGGCGTTCATGGAGTGGGGAGGATGAATGAAGCTGGTGCAGACCTACTGTCCTTCTGCGCGTTGAATGGCCTGACCATCATGAACACCTGCTTCGAGAAAAAAGACATCCACAAGTTCACCTGGCAGCATCCGGGGAGCAAGCAGTGGCAGTGTATTGACTAGGTCATCATGCGCCGGTGGCAGAGAAGGTTGTGCCGTGATGTTGGTGTGATCCGATCTGCAGATTGCTGGACTGATCACAAGCTCCTGCGCGCGAAGATCTCAATAAAGGTGCCTACCAAGCCATCAGCTAGTAAGATCAGACCCCGGTTTGCTGTCTCCAGCTTGAGGGACCCCAAAGTGAGAGAGAGATACGGCAATACAGTACTGAGGGAGGTGACTCAAAACTGGAGGCAGGAAGCTAGTGGAGAGAGGAAGTGGACGGTCATCAAGGAAGGATTGAACAAGGCTGCAGAGGATGTTCTAGGGCAAGAGAAGAGACGGTCGCCTGACTGGTTCCAGGACAACATCCACACCCTGGAGACACTCATCACCAAGCGGAATGATCTGTTCTCCAGATGGCTAAGAACTCGCAGTCCTACAGATAGACAGAGGTACGTGACGAAGAGAAGGGAAGTAGCACATGAGATAAGGCGATGCAAGAATGTATGGTTCCAGAAGAAAGCAGGAGAAGTAGAGGCAGCAGTGAGGAAGGGCAGGGGAGCCTGGAAGGGATTGAGAGAACTGCAGCAAGGAAGAGCTGGCCTGCGACCAGTGAGACCTCATGCTATAAAAGACCTGGATTGCAATCTGTGTGCTGGCCATGACAGTACTCTCCAGCGGTGGTACCAGCACTTCAATAGTGTCCTCAATGTGCACAGCAGCTATGATGTGCACGTGGTAGATGCAGTTGAAGAGTATCCAACAAGAAGTGAGCTGGCTGACCCACCAACTGCAGAGGAGGTGGTGGAAGCTATGGGAAAGCTGAAGGAAGGGAAGGCTGGCGGCAAGAATGGCATCCTCCCTGAGATGGTGAAAGGTTGTGGAGAAATGATGATGGACTACACCCTAGATATGTTTTGTACTGTATGGATGGAAGAGAGAGTGCCCCAGGAGTGGAGAGATGCCCTGCTTGTGCCAGTTCCCAAAAAAGGTGACCTCACACAGTGTGATAATTGGCGGGGAATCAGCCTACTGGATGTGATGGGGAAGGTCTTCACTAAGGTCATACAAATGAGACTGCAGAAGGTTGGTTGCAGAGTCACAGTGTGGCTTTCGAGCAGGCAGGGGGTGCGCTGACATGATATTCTGTGCCCGGCAGCTCATGGAGAAGGCCAGAGAGCACAACACCACGCTCTATCTTCTGTTCATTGACCTCCGCAAGGCATATGACTCCATACCAAGGGAAGCTTTGTGGCAGGTCCTAAGGAAGTATGGAATTCCTCCCACGTTGGTGAACATCATAAGGTCCTTGCATGATGGCATGAAGACAGAGGTCACAATGGATGGCGCTACCACCCCAGAGATTGAGGTAACCAATGGCCTAAGGCAGGGGTGTACCATCGCTCCCACCCTGTTCAATCTGTACTTCAACTTTGTCATAGAACTTTGGCGCAAGAGGAGCCAGCCTTTTAGTGTGGAGGTTCACTACAAATGTGGAGGGAGGCTGGTGGGGGAGAGAACGAGTCGGCCTTTGAAGACCATTGCCACTGAGCTTCAGTTTGCAGATGATGCAGCTTTGGTGGGCTCGTCAAGAGAAGAGATTGAGAGGGTGGGTGGGAGGGTGAAGTGGCATCAGAATGGGGTCTGACACTTAGCCTCCCCAAGACCAAGCTCCTAGTTGCAGGCATGTGGAGTGACAACGACCTACAGCCGATCAGCATCAGGGGAGATACCATAGAGAGTGTGCCTGAGTTCAGATACCTAGGGTCTATAGTTGAGGCACATGGCGAGATCCTAAAGGAAGTGGAGGATAGGATTGCTAGGGCATCAAGAGCCTTTGGTGCACTCTGTAGACCAGTCTTCCATGACAACAAGCTCTCCCTGGAAACAAAGAGGATGGTGTATCGTGCTGTGGTCATGGGGGTGCTGCTCTATGGGGCAGAGGCCTGGGTGAACAAGAGAGCTGTGACCAGGAAGTTAGAGTCCTTTAACAACAAATGCCTCAGACGTATCCTTGGCATAACCAAGGCCCAACAGCGCACTGGTCGAATCACCAGTGCCGAAGTGAGGAGAAGGTTTGGGGTGGAAGAAATGCTTGAAGATGTGGTAGCTGCCAAGAGATTGCGCTGGGCAGGACATGTTGCCCGCATGGAGGACTGTCGTCTACCAAAGAGACTCATGTTTGGCTGGCTTCCTCAGAAGAGACCTGCCCATGGAACCAAGCAACGATGGAGAGACAGAGTGAGGAAAGATCTGAAGCAGTTTAGAATAGAGGAGAGCAGCTGGTACCATGAGGCACAGGACAGGGATCAATGGAGGGCAGTGTGCAAAGAGGGCCTTACTACATGCACTGAGGAGAGGCAGAAGGAGAGAATGAACAGTTGTGGCTCTCTCATGGCTGCTAGTGCCTCTATACCCGCTGCACCCCTGCTGGTGTGTCCTATCTGTTCCAGATCATTCAGAAGGAAACAAGACATTGCAAGACACAAATGTCAAACAACTCGCCCACGAAGTTCTCGGCTGAAACTACCTAACGCTGTCTAAGCTCAGTCTGCCACTCCGTGGCAGAAAGGCATCACCTATATCAGGTGGCTTTCTTTCAAGGTTCAAGGTGTGTGTGTGTGTGTGTGTGTGTGTGTGTGTGTGTGTGTGTGTGTGTGTGTGTGTGTGTGTGTGTGTGTGTGTGTGTGTGTGTGTGTGTGTGTGTGTGTGTGTGTGTGTGTGTGTGTGTGCATGTGTGCATGTGTGTGTGTGTGCGTGTATGTGCATACATGTGTGTGTGTGTGAGTGTGTGTGTGTATGTGTGTGTGCACGCACACAACACTGTGTGCCAGTGGGGGATTGTAAGGTTCTGTGGTGTGACTTGCACTGTGTGGTAATCCCTGCTGTTTGTGTGTGGTGGTGGTCATAGTTGTGTGTGGTGCATTCTCATCCACAAATGCCTATAACTATACTTGTTGTATCCCAATTTCAGCACGAGAGTACCTTCTTTGTATCTATATACAATCCTTGGAAAGCCGACTAGGATCATAAACGTTGTCGTATGGAGCGTTACGCTCCATATAGCCACCAATACCTTAGCAGCACATCATAATATATAGCTCCTCTGCACAGTGTCTCCAGTGGCAGCGAGTTCGCACGGCGATGTCTTCATCTGTGGCTGTTTCGTCTTCGTAGCCACATCGTTTACGCTGAGAATCCATCTAGAAGACAACGTCCGTGGTGCTTCCACTGTATTTCTGACTAATCTGCATGCACGGCTCTGCGTGACTGTCCTCGAGGGGAATATATATGTCTCTGCATGTCACATAATGATGTTGTGATTCTGTATAGCTTTTTAAGGGGCAGATCATGACGTCTATAGACATTTCATGGTGACGTCATACACACATTTTTCCTTCTAATTCAGCCTAAGAAGGTTTTATTAACTATTCCATTTTAAGACCTTAAATTTACTATACTTTAAGTAGATGCACTCAGTTTATCCCTCAGGGTAGCCAGAGTGCTCAAACGTTACATTACATTACATTACATTATATTACATTATTCATATTACATTAGATTACCATAGTATTTTGCAAATTGCACTGTATATGCTCATCACGATCATTCACATTTCTATAAAATATAATACCTTATCACTGCTGTATATATATCCAGGTCAGGTGGAAGCAAATTATACTACCCTGGAGCTCAAGGTGCACCTTCAACCCACTCTAACTTGTTCTGAATTTCTTGTAAGTTGCTTGGAAATGCTTTTAATTAGGCATGCATATTGCAATTGAGGGGCACAGCTATATGTAACATCATTGGCATGCCAGGCCCGTACGGAGGGGGGTTCGTTGGGTTAGTACGAATCCCCCTCTGGTACCTGTGGCAAACAAAAATCAGAACCTAACATTTTGTAGCAGTCCAAGAACTAATCGAGGGATCAGAACTCGAAGCATCGCTTAAACGTCTTGAAGTTCCGTCGTATGCATTATACAACCGCACTGTCCTCCATTTTGTTATGACGTCATTGGGTGACTGCGACCTTGCTGCGACAGCAGCCATCGGATTAGAGGACATACAAACATTTTTCTCTAAGAGAGTCGATTCAACCGACCTGATAGTCAGTAGCTGATATCTAAAGCACCTTTGTTAGTCTACAATAATATTATACCCATTGTTTGAATTTTCCTCTATGAAAACAGACCCTTGCGATCGCGATGATGAACCTAAGAATAATTTGCGATGCACTCAGACTGAAGAGAGACTTACAGCTCTTGAACCCATACATTCACACTATCATGCAGGCATTGATATGGAAACGGTTTGCAAAGTATTTTTACAGAAACATCCCCGTAGAATGGAGGCTGCAAGCCTACTTTTTGAGTAATTGATTTTATGTATGTACAATGAACATGTTACACTGGGGTATTGTTTCATATTAATGGACTTCATGTTCTCTATAAAATTGTTTATTCTTGCACGCTGTCATGACTGAATAATAGCATTAGAACATACAACATTAAAATGCCAAAACTTCCATAGGAATTTTTTTCGCAATGTAACCCCCCTTTTCAAAACCCTGCGTACGGGCCTGCATGCCCAATGCGTCGTGAAATATTTCCTATTCTCACCACGTGATTGGTGTCGCTATAGTATGGCACCCATGCATATTATAATGTAATTGCAAAGCATGCAATGACAACATGGTTGTGGTTATATATACAGAAAATTCCTCAACATCTTTCCGTGCACTGGCTTAGCCTAATGTCTTCAACATATCTACAAGCACTCAGCCTATAGTGAAATTTTCAGCTATTAAGTATGTATGTCAGTAAAATCCATTTTTGACTTGTTTGTCCACACCAGATATCGGATTTTAAAATAAAATCAGCAATAGACTGCTGTCATAATTGACATTAGGGCATGCAGGCATAAAAGACAAGCTTCATACTACAGTGAGACCCTCAATGATAGCAGATATTCTTGTGGAAATCACAGAGGAAAGGAATGTTCAGCGGGATGTGTTACAGTCGTATTGCTGTTCATTGTCCCCACACAGAATAATTTATGCTACTATTCAGGGTCTTGCAATTTTCCTCCACAAAGCTTTTCGTACCCAGTTGCAAATATGTCGCTATATACTACAGTGACAATGATAACTGCTCTGGACACCAGACCCATGCCAATTACTGTACATAGTATACATTGTATTATAAAGCAGCTATTACTTGAATACATATTTTCATTTGTAAATTTATGCATGCAGCTAGGAACACAAACCCTGAGCTCTGACGCAAGCAGAGAACTGTATTGGATTCTGCATGAAAGCTGCCAGTGTGCTTTGCCATATGGCTTCTCGGTGCAAGATGGCTACTTCACCTGTATGGCAAGTGACTATGTCATCTTCAGAGCCGAACTGTCTACGCCCTATGATTCATCTCATACAGTGGATATGACATCATTGAAAGCTAAACTGTCCAACTTCCAAACCCAAATCACTATTAATGGAGGCAGATACCTCGTTGGCCCAGATCCATGTGGACTGACAGTCCCGCAGCTCGACTCCCCACACTGCCTGGACAGTGCACCCACACAGCAGGCTAGCGCTACTGTTTCCACCTCTAGATCTCCTCAAGACAACACTGTCACCACAATAGTGGCCATCATGAGTGCTTCATTGGTGCTGGTGGTACTTGGCGGGTGCATTGTTTTCCTAGTCATTGAACTGCGGAAGACGTAAGTAAAAACTGTATATATGCACACTATTCAGCAATGCATGTATGTCAGATATAGCCAGCAACATGTACAGTTTTCTGTGCTGTGTCATTTTAGAAACCACAAGCGAACCAAAACTGCAGAAGCCAAAGCACCGCGTGACCTGGAAATGACATCAGAGGGTCTCTCTAGGAACATTCCACTGTCGCATGCTGAAGATCATGTGTATGCCAGCTCAGACAATCCCATTCAGCGCAACCCACGCTACACCTATGGAATGACAAAGTAGCCTGTGGGCTATTTACAACCCATACATTTGGCAGATACTAATATAATGTACTAGCCACCAAGAGTGTGTGAACATATGCCGTACAATTAAAGTGTGAACAATTAAATACCCCAGTCATATTTACATCAAGTGTGTCTAGTCTATAGACTCGTCCATGCACATGTACACTCTCACTACACACATTCATAGTTCACGGTTTACAAGAGTTTCTATATACTTCTTATCATTTACATTTATATTTGAGGGTTAATGTTCTTGGAAAGCTACGCCAATATATAACTATGTCTAATAGCTATGTCAATATATATGTGGTGGTACTTGTATGTATACATATGCATACCAATTGGTGGTGGTGGTACTGACTGTGGTGATATATAGATGGCATGTGTGTGAGAGAGAGTGTGGGTGAGCGTGTGTGTGCGCTATTGCCCTTTACATTTAAAGATGTGTCCTGGAGAAACAAACTACAACGCTAGGAAATTACATACAAAATTGAAACAACAAAAGGATTCAGTAAGAAGGAAGGAACATGAAGTGTGCCAACTTAAAAGGCTCTGATCGATGATCTCATGCTTTTGAAGGGATCATGCTAAGCCCTGCACTATTGCTTGTTTGTGGATTAATTGCAATACAATTAGTGCAGGAGTGTAGGAATGATATAAATTTGAATCCAATTAATGCGGGATTGAGGGAAAGATGTATATATATATAAGAGGCCAGACCAGAAGCTCTGTTGCCAACCAGAGACCTTGGTCCATGAGGGGCACATGTATAGTCAAGTGTAAACGATTTTAACAGTTTGTGTGATGATGACAAGACGGAGAACAAACTCACAGCTATAGTATATACTGTAAATCAGCAAATCACATACAGGCATTACATAAAAACATATACTGAGTGTCATGACCTGTGGAATAAAGAATAGCATTCTCACATAATATAATGCCAACCACTTACCAATCTATTGTTGTTACCTGCACATAAAATTATATGTATAATTATGCATATATCTGACACTCCATAGCATGCTGACCTGTCACATCAAATTTGGTCCCCCCCAAAATGGCCCCCCTGGAACCAAAACAGCAACCAAATTGGTTTCCCCAGGAACCAATTTGATTGCTGTAATTGCCCCATCCACCCCCCGACTGTTTTGGTTCCCCCTGCCTAAACTATAGTACTTGTATGTATATGACTGTGTAAGGTATGAATAATATGAAGGTCACAGGAGAACACATGTATGGGAAGTTCAAGCAAGTAGCAGATAGCTAGGGAAGTATATTATAAATTAAAATTAAATTTAAAAGGAGTCAATAGTAGGGACAGCATGCAACTTTCATGGTACCATTGAGAGCATGCAGTACACTGGTACGTGTCATCTTGTCCAATGACCCAGATCCCTCTGCATCTTCGAACATCCCTTTCCAATAGAACCTGACCAGCATAACACAAAGACCTAGACACTATTATAATGTATATGCATTGTCCTCATCTGCTGTGATATATATAAACTATACTGTATAATCATGCTAGGGGCAGAGCTAGAAAGCAGAAACATTGAGCAATAGGGTAAATGCACATATTATGTGTCAGGCTAGCCCACCAAAGTCAATCCTGATGTGCAGGTAACAACAGTAAGTAGACTGAGCTGCCAGCTTGCAACAATAATGTGCATGCTGAGTGCACACTCATGTAAACATGACCATGTAGTGTAGCAAATATAAAATGTCCTAAAGAGCCACACCTACGTATATCATCCTGATTGCATATTGTTATTGTACACGTGTACTATGTCAACACTACATACTTTACAAACCTTGCCACCAAATTGTTTATGAATGCGTGCCAGCTAGCTAGCCCTTAATAATATCAGTACAACGTTTGTACCATACATATGATGTAATTAGTCAAGGAAGTACATATCATCAGGACTTTGCCAGTGCATGTAGCTAGTGGTTAGAACTGCTCTCAGACATGCATACATCATAAAACATCTGCTAGAGCTTCATATGCCCATGCCAATCATCAAGTGAATTGCCTACATTGTTAGTTTTACAATCAACTGCTATAGAAATAACTATAAAATAATTCATATATGCACACTGTCAAGAAACTGTGAACCTATAATATTATATGACTGTATATATGTGCATATGTATATGTGGTTATATAATATTATATACACAGTAACACAGATTACAATACTTATGTTGGATGCAGAGCCTGTATGTTGCATTAATTGGGCAGAGGGGCCTTGCATATACGTAGATTAGTGCTTTAGGATCGAATGCCTCTACCTGATTATAAGCAATAGTACACATTAATAATCAACTGTCATTGAATCTCTATTGCAGTGAAGCCTCTAGAGGCAGTAACCCGTAGGCCAGTTATAACTGGCCTTTGCCAAGACGTGGCTGGTATATGAAAGTGCTACTATATGCATGGGACAATGGTGACTGGATGTTTCAGGAAGCTTAAGGTGGTTGCTGCACTATGGACAGGTTCCACTGTGCATACGTGTACATAGGTAGTGTTTTAGCAGCAGTTTATGGACACAGTTAAAGATTGCAATTGTAGTGAGCAATTGGTGCAATTTTAAAGCTTCTGGTATACCATGGTCCTGTTGTAGTCAGTGTACACCATAATTACATTGACTGCTGCTGTCATGGATGACTGTGTATAATATAATATGGTATAAATAATCTAATAATAATAATCTAATCTACCCATAGCACGGTGTATATATAATATACATGTAACAACTGTACACCATAATTACATTGGCTGCTGCTGTCGTGGATGACTGTGTATAATATAATATTGTATAAATAATCTAATCTACCCATAGCACGGTGTATATATAGAATATATACATGTAACAACTGTACATGCAAGCATGTGCTGTGTGTGTGTGTGTGCTCATGTGCACATGTTTGTGTGTGTGCTGTGTGTGTGTGTGTGTGTGTCCCACAATGCAGTAGCCATTCAAGAGTGACTGGTGTGTGGTCTAATTTGATTTTAGGGAAAAGTGCAGAGGTACAAGTGGTACACTTCTATGGTGAACAGAGCAATAGCATGTGCTGGGAGGGTATCACCTCATTCGCTTACTACTGCTGTTCACTAGCTGCTAAATAGGGTTTCTCCTTTGCAATAAAGTCTGGTAGGCAAGTTAACCCAACAAAGCCATATAATGTATATAACAGCTTGGTAGAAGGTCATAGTGTTGCACCATCTAGCACTGGATGTATTAAGAGTGTGACGAAAAAGTAATACAGATTTTTTACGGTTCACTCTGAAGCAATGTTATTAGCTATGTTGATATAATTATAATAATATACAAGCATCTAAACTGATACCTTCTTCTACATTAGTTTCATAATACCTGCTTGATTTGATGCAGCTACTGCACACTGTTCATTGTGTCAAAGGTATAGTAGTTATAGGGGCAGGGGGAGGGGCTGACTTACACTCTGCATATAGAGCAAAGCCCAAGTACAACAGTCCTAAGTATACACAAAATGGATGAGATGTGTGACGCATTTTGTATAATATTATAGCAGTAGTGGTGGTAGTTGTGGTGGAGTAGTGGCAGTAGTGTACACAATCATGAGTGACTTAAACTTTCCAGCTTTGATACTGCTCTTCTAGAAAATAGGTATTGATTATTAATGCAGTAGTCAACCTAAGAGTAGTGACTGGTGTGTGGTCTGATTTTAAGGAGGAAATGAAGAGGTACAAGTGGTTCATCACTTCTATGGTGAACATAATAGCATGCGCTGGAAGGGTACCACCTCATTCGCTTATATACTACTGCCGTTCATTATTTTTTGTTATTTGTGTGTTTTCTAAACAGAAAAGGGTCTCCTTTATTTTAGATGCTGTAGCTATAGATTGTAGCTAGCATGTCAGCTCTAGAATGGACCAGTCAGGTGTTGCCCCCCTTGAAAGTAACTACTTAATAGCTCCTGGCTGACCACGCGTGATCTACATATACCAACACCTTATATACCGCGCACATCAGATGCGCTGCATCCTCCTTCCGTACAGTGATCTACGTACACAAAAGGTTACGCCGTGCTGAGCTGCTGGAGGACATGTGACCGGAAATAACCGTAGAGTATTTAGCGTCTGATGTGCACCGACAGCCCGGCCAGACCGCTCGCTGCGCGCTTAAACGTGGACACCGTGGAGATGGCAATTCTTCTTATTACAGCAATACTGCTTTCTGGATCATTGACAGGTAGCGTCATACATAATTAGCTATATGAAGGTAGCTAACCTGAACACGGTGCAGGCTTCCCCTGTCCTGTCGTCGTTGTATAGGTACAGCTACCCACGTCATTCATATCCGCAACTTCCAAGTGGCCAGTAACAGCACCCACATCACCTTTTTCTGGGACATTACGATTGACTACGATCCAAGCTCCATCAATTACTTCAATCTGTATTACCAGCACAGGACGTCTAATCAATCGTTGTACATCTCTCACTACTCAGCAACCTATGTTCAGGACCAAAATGATTATGTATTCAGCTACACCAACTCCCTGAGAAAGTTTAACAATGGACCCTACATTATGTGGGTAGTGGCATACGGAGAGTATCAAACACCTAGGTATATCTACTCAGAGAGGAAGTATGTGAAGATCAGTGAGTACAATCATATATAGAGCACTCTTGTCTGTGCATAATATCTATCTATCTATCTATCTATATATATATATAGCAAGGGTTATGACTCGGAACTGCCCGGAACTGCCAGCTAGTTACCATCAGGGCTGGCAGCAAGGGTCATGACTCAGAACTGCCCAGAACTGCCAGCTAGTTACCATCAGGGCTGGCAGCAAGGGTCATGACTCAAACTGCCAGCTAGTTACTACCTAGAGACCATCTAATACCTAGGTATATCTACTCAGAGAGGAAGTATGTGAAAATCAGTAAGTATAAGAGAGTGCAGTAGCACTCTCAATGTGGGGATGGCTATAGGGTGTTTCGTTTTCCCTAAACATTGGTATAGGATCGAAATTCCAAAATACACAGAAAACCAGCGAAAGAAGGCTACGTAGAGCTGAATATAGAATGGTCTTACTGTAAACTGACCTTAAAGGCAAGCAAGCATATCCCGCTGGGAAATAACCGAGCTTCGAAATTCACAGTTTTCGTTTTTTTTCTTCTTTTTCTTCGCCAGCTGTAACTCAAGAATAAAAAAGACTATTGAAGGGATAGACATGACATAGGGATAGATATGACATAGCGATAGATATGACATCCTTAATATTTTTGTAGAAATTTTTTATTTTTTCTTAATCATATTTGTACCATAATGCGTGGGCGTTTCCTTTGATGTGGTGAGGTGTGTATATCACTAAGACACCTCATTTAATATTCATGCAGCTGCAAAACCATTTTATCCAGGTGTCTAACTAGTGACCTTATAAGGTCACTAGTTAGACACCTGCACTAGCCCGAAGCGAACTGTAGTAGTTGCTACTCGCTTGCCGCTTGCCGCTGTCGTCCCCGCCGTCGCTGCTGCGCTGTGTTCGCCGCCGCTGTTTCCTAGTAGCTCGCTGCTGTCGTCTTCTCCGTCCTCCTCGTCGCTAAGGGAATGAAGCTGTTGTTAAGCATAACAGCTATTGTTGATCTCGATTTAGCGTACATGGTCATCGCGCATTTAAAATCTACAGACGGTACGGCGGCGTTCTCGTGACCGCCATTTTGGCGGATTAATTACATTGGACAGTTCGGGATGAACCAATAGGAAACGGAAACGCCTCCGCATTCTGGTACAAGCCGGTTATACAATTCGGATTCGGGGTCATCGAATATACACGTCCTCGGGCTTCGCCCTCGGTCGTGTATATTCGATAACCCCTCATCCTCATTGTATAACCTATACATAGAGCACTTGTGTCTGTGCATAATATCTATTTATATATATATATATAATTTTGGGATGCATAATACATTGAGTAGCACATGATGCAGAATGCTGCCACATGTAGGGATATTGGCATTACCCTTGTGTGTGGAAACCACACACACAGCAAATACTTCACCACATGACATCCCCTCTTGTTTCTATAATATCTATTTCCATATATAATTTAGTGGAGCCGTTATCCTTTGTTCGCAAACTCCTCCCACAGCGTGTCTGCGATGTACGCGAAACTTGGCCTTATTACAGGGTGCCGTACAGGGAGTGTCATAGGAGGGTAGGTGGAAGGCGATTCGTTGCGCGACTGAGAAGAGTACCGTACAGATTCCCGTGTATTTTGTCCGTTTACGGATGGCGAATGCGATTCCAGACATGTTGTTGTGTGTACGTGTAAAATGGCGGTTCAATGCCCAAAAGGAGGCGTTTGGCCCTCCGAGTTTGGCACACAAAGGTACTTAAGGGTACCATTCAAAGCTCTGTCGTGGAAGCACAGTCGTCGGAGCGCCGTTGAAGGGCCGCTGTCGAAAAAGTGCCATAGCAGTGAAAGTAAGTATAGTAGTAGTTAGCTAATAAAGTGCTGCTAGTAAAATTATATACATATATATATAATATATATAATGTGTAATATCTATATTATATATATAATGCATAATTTATCAGCGTCATTGGCCTAAAGAAATTCACACAGTTGGTTGCAAAGTACATCTGAGTCATAATGTAACAGATGTCCCGTCCTTGTACAACTGCAGAGCGTACTGCCTTTAATTTAGTATGCAGGAAGTATGCCACGTTGAACACTGCATGTCACATAGTACCACACAAACACACACACATCAACTTATCTGTGTATGTTAGTAGATAATCACCACTACATAGGTCATTATAATCTATATTAATAAAGAGGAGTTGAAAACGGTTGTGCGCGATATCCTCGCGTGCGCGCAACCAAATCGCCACGAAACCTTCACAGCGCATTGGAGCCCCTACCGTAGAGTGTCCTCGAGGAGGCGACGTGCGCAAACACGCTTCGGCCGAGGAGCGCGCGGCGAAAAACCAGAAAACGACCATCCGCCATTTTGGTTTTACGGAGAAAGTATACGGGCTTCCGTGCACGGTTCGCACATTGTTATTGTGGAAGCGCCATCATATAAATGCCATCGTGGGAACTAACATGAAATAATTTATGCATGTGATAACAAATGTTACATTGATGACGTTTGATGATGTACCCAATAGCATAATTCCAACCATGCAGTCTGCTTCTGAATAGGCTCAACAGACATGAATCTGCAGCTATATGAAGCATGATTAGCACAAGCTGTGAAAATGTTGATAGGTTTGTCATGATGTCGTCACATGTTGTCAATGTTGTCATGATTAGCACAAGCTGTGAAAGGTGGTTCAATGCCCAAGAGAAGATGCTCACACTCTCTGGCACACAAAGGCACGTAGGGGGACCATTGTGCACAAATAAGCTACAGAAAAAGGCATGTTCTGTGGTTTGCCCAGCCAAATTACCAGACAGCTTGCTTCGGCTACATATTCCCGGGATGGTGTTATTTGTATATGGCCAAAAGCTATATAGCTAGCTACCAAATGTGAGAAGAACTGAGAATTTAGCTAACAAGAGTGGCACCATCAAGGCTCTGTCGTTGAATCACAGTCGCCGGAGCGTCGTTGAAGGGCCGCTGTCGAAGGAGCGCCGTAGCAGTGAAGCCCGCCGAAGGCGGGCTTCACTGCTAGTTCTTAATATATGTATATCTGCAGAGGTATGTGTGTATAATTATGTGCTTCTGTCCATTTGTGGCACAACTTTATAACTATAAAATAATTACCCTACATGAATATCTATAAACCACATTGTCCCACTCATATTGTGTGCAGATGAGATGGATACAGCTGTCCTTGAGCTAAAGGTGCACTTAGATCAACCGGCTAAAACATGTTCTGACTTTCTTGTGAGTTATACTTGGATTGTGGATCATAGCTTTTATTAAATACTTAGTATAGCTAAGAGGCCTTATGCATGATAGGAGGTTGCTGATCAATGCTGAATATAGTTCCACACAGTGTGACAGCTGATTCTATAGATAACGAGTATACAAATGCAGGAAAATTGACTCACCAACCCTTGTCATAACTATGCACTGCCAAAACATCTAACAGCAGTTTCATGATGGCTAATGTGTACCAACAAAGCAAAGCAATAATTAAGTTTTATACAGTGACTATCCTGTGCGAGTATGATACATGCATTGTTGTAAAGGAGTAGTTGTCTTCATACAGTACTTATAAGTTCATTACTAATTCATCAGTATGTGCATGCATGCAGGGATCTGATGGACACTTGGCCATTACACAGACGAGTAGAGAAGTGGGTTGGATTCTCTACGAAATTTGCCAGTGTGCCATGGAATTTGAACTTTCCGTTCATGGGTACTTCACCTGTACCACAAGTGACTATATCATCTTTAGAACCAAAGTCTCTACATTTGTTGACTCATCACTAGATCTTGCATCTCTGAAGACTGGTCTCAGTAACTTCTTAACTAATCCTGAAAGAGAGACCCGAATAATCATCAACGAAGTAGGGTACTTAGTTTCACCAGGTCCATGTGGACTGACAGTTCCACACCTCAACTCTCCACACTGCTTCAATGACACACTTGACTCTGAGAGCAAGACTGTGATGCCCACTGCACAGGCTGCCGTTTCCACCTCTCCTCAAGACCACGCTGCAGTCACCACTATTGTGGCCGTCATGTGTGGTACAATGCTGATATTGGTGCTCAGTGGGTGCATTGTTTTCTTCACCATGGGGCTGTGGATACTGAGAATGTAAGTGTACACAAATCACCTTAACAAACACAATGCAATAATATGTCATCTGGCCTGCGTAGTACTACAATTTCATGAATAATAATTATATATAAAAAACATAATTTGTTATTCTATATGAGAGCTATAATATTATTAGTATGTTATTCTAGGGGCCACAGGCGGCGAATCAACAAGGTATCACATGACCTGGAAATGACATCAGAGGAGCAATCCACTACCAATTGCAAGTGGACATGATCAGCCCAGCCATTCCTATCCAGCACAATCCAAGCTAGAAAAATACACTATTAGCTGGTATATTCATAGGCCTTAGTTTAATTTAGCTGGTTGACTTATGGCTTGATTGTCCTGTAAACATATGCCATTGACTATACTTATTAAAAGCACATGTTGAATTAGTGAGGCATATACGTAATTTGCATTTGTCAAAATTTAATGTGTGGAGTTGTCCAAACACGCACAGAGTCAAAGTGTGTGCTACTGCATTATATGCAATGTAATGATTCTACAGATTAATTAATGTGATTGAACCATATGATATATGTAACATTGTTTTCAAGGTACAAAAAGTTTTTGCATAAACAGTATTATATGTATACTGTGATGTCTGAGAAGAGCAAGATGCATGCATACACGTCGATCATCAAGATGCTTCCAGTAGCTGTGCTCAAATGAAAGCAACATGCAATATATTCGATTAATAGCTCTAATGTATACTATAGGGCAAATTCATCCTGTCTGCTGGCTATGTTCTTTCCACCCTCCTCGTTCTAGGGCATTTGTATAGCCTGCCTATATATATTATATATAGACCCTGTGCTCTGCTCTGTAACTGCATGTGTAATGCACCTGTGCATTCAGAGAGAGGAGAGGATGTGTCTGGAGTGTCTTTCAGGAGATGTGGAAAATGTAGCTAAATGGCTACCTGAGTGTGATGGGTGGCGAACTGAACATCAACAGTATATTCATACATATAATAACAATATTATATGGGGTCTGTATGTATATGGGGTTTGTGTGTATGCGCGTATGTGTGTGAGTTGTATGTCTGCATTAGGAGTGGAGTGTGTGCATAGGAATTTGGGATGATGTGTATGTGTTGTCAGGCCAGCCAGAAGTCTCTTGACCCGTGTTGCTATTCCTGCTTGGATACCAGCTGATGCTCTGTGCTGTTGTGGCGGGGACTGCTGACTCGTTTCCATCTTACCAAGCTGGCAGCACTGTTTAGTTATGTTCTCCACTTCTGATGCCATGTAGTAGTATGCAGAAGACTGTTGCCAACCAGGGACCTTGGTTCATGAGGGGCACATGCATATACTTATAGTCAAGTGCAAACAATTTTAACAGTTTGTGTGTGACAAGTTAGTACAAGTTTTGGTCAAAGATGCTAGCTTCTGTCGTAATGGAAGAAATTATGAAGATGTGGAGTGCTTGGTAGAAGAAAGGGTGTGTATGGAGTATGGAGATGGGAGATAAAAGACATTGACAATTAAGTGATTAGATGTTGGTATGTAGCCGAGGAAAGGAAAAGAATGACGATTTAATGTAGATAAAAGCAGCGGCAAGAGCAATAGAGAGAATTTGGAAGAGCGATTTGTATCTGCGTCCATCCCTCACCTTGCCAACTAGACTTGTGTTGCCTTTAAATGATCATTGGACATGATTGAATGAACAGTGCTACTAAATAGTGGGTAGTTTTGCTCTAGTGTACTTGTGTACAGGTCCACTCAAATATAACATAAGGGCTAATATACAGTTGGAAGGGGATACAGGAATATGAATACACCCAGCAATACTTTAGCCTCAGCAGCTACCAGAAGGGAAACCCCACAATGTGTAAAGCAAACGCATGACCTGCATGGAGCCTATCTGCAGCTGGTACCACGATCCAGAGCTATAGTATATATTGTGTCTTAACTATAGCTAGCTAGCCAACAAGCATCTGTAGTGTATTAATGGGCAGGTGTGTAGTGGTAAACACCTACAGATTATATTATGCTCTAGATAATATGAGATCTACAACTATACTTATAACGTGAAAGCACTGTTTCTGACCGCACAAAGAGTGGGACCATCTGGTCCTATGAAGTATACAGCCAGAGTCAAATTCCTTGGCAAGTGGGAATGAGATGGCTATAGTTTATGTACAGAGGTAAGTACGTACCTTCTACCTTACCTATGATTAAGAGTTTGAGCTACCACTATACATCATACCCACGTATTTATTAGTGCTAAATTCAAAATTTAAACCTAATCACTAGCAAATACTCGACAGTGCATGGGGTATCTACTCAGACAGGTGGCATGCATGACGATTCTTACATAACTATACATTTCACCAATGTCATTACTACAGATGCAGTCAACACTGTTCTTGAACTCGTGTTGCACCTCGATGGATCACACTATAATGTTCTGAGTTTCTTGTGAGTTGTTTTCTTTGGGAATGTTCTTGAACTTTCTATAGCAATAGCCAAGGTAATGTATGCAATATCACTGGATGTATTGTTATTGCCATACATCACTTAACCTCACACTGGGCTATATATTTATACATGTACAGCGTATAAATTTCCCATCTTGCCTATATAGCCAAAGATGATGTGATTGCCCTCAAATAGTACCATATTTTATGCATATGCTACAGACATGCATGCATAGCCATAGTTTATTATTAATAATTTATATTCTGTACATATATGTGGATTCATTGATACGTATAATAACAAAGAACATAATAATGTCGTTGATATTATCATGATTGTACTGCACTGCACTAAAATGCGTATATTGAGAATCAGGGCAGTTTGAAGCAGGAGGGAGTGCTGGATACGGTGAAGAAGTGGCAGCAGAACTGGAAACAAAGGGTAGAGGAGATGAGTGCCAACAGAGTGATGAAGAAAATCTACGATGGAGAGATTCCAGGAAGGCGCCCTCGAGGAAGACCCAGGAAGAAGTGGAGCTGTAACTTTGATTAACAGTAGACTAAGTAACATTAAGAGGTAAGGCATTTATAGATTATAGCTAGTTCTGTCTGCAGCTTGTAACCAGAGCGACCTCCCACATGGGAGACTAAACGCTCATTCATGAGTTTGATTGATTGATTGATTGATTGATTGAGAATCATAATAGCTAAACACATTTGCCAAGTTTTCTAACAATCATTGATAGATCACGTTTATAGCATGGACTCTTGGTAAAATGGAAACTGAAGACTTTAAAGTGGTAAATAGTTGATATAAGCAAAGCCTTGAGCACTGACCTTCATGTACATGTACACGAGAAATGAGCCCTGTGGTTTCTGCAAAATCTTTACTGTACATACAAAATCAGAAAGGAGATCAGGAAGATGTCACAGAAGCCCCACACAAATGTTCACAGCAGATCTGGCGCTCCACATCTGTGCTTTGCCTGCCATGTATATAGCACGTAGAAGAGATTTGTATGCATCTCATTATTGTCCCACCAAGATGTGTTGCCCATGCATGCAACCACGTACGCTAGTATGTATGCATGCATACACATAAATTGTATGCTAAGTTTACTCAACGTCAAAATCTCACAATATAAGACAAATCAGTGAACATCAGTTATGATTTGATTTATCTTTGATTAAACTAGCTAGTGTTTTCGGCAAAGTTTATCATTCTGAAGCACCTATATTTTTGATCACATAAAGAATTATTTCTAAATAATTGTTACATATGCTATACAGAGAGGCATCACACGCCTCTCAAACAAGCAGTGAAGTGCTCTGGATTCTCTATGAAAGCTGCGAGTGTACCTTGCCATATGACCTTTCAGTGCAAGACGGCTACTTCATCTGTCACAGAAGTACTATTATGGACTATGCCATCTTTAGAGGCAAACTCTGTACAAATGACTTGTTTGAAAGTGGGTCTCAACATCTTCTTAGCCAGACAGGACAGAGAGACCCGAATCATTATCAATGGAGTACGGTACTTTGTTTCACCAGGTTCATGTGGACTGACAGTTCCACACCTCGACTCTCCACACTGCTTCAATGACACACTTGGCACTGAGAACAAGACTTTGATGCCCACTGCACAGGCTGCTGTTTCCACCCCTCCTCAAGACCCCACTGCACTCACCACTATTGTGGCCGTCATGTGTGGTACAATGCTGATATTGGTGCTCAGTGGGTGTATTGAAATGGGCAGTAGCCAGCATTAATTCACTGTGTGTGAACACATAGTTAGGCAATATACAGTACGTATGTAGACTAGTCCAACCATGCACATAGTCACAGTGTTAACTGCAGATTTTGCTATATACCTTGTATGCAAATAATTGATTCAGATTTATACGTATACGTATTGTATAAATATACTATATACACAGCGACTATTGACTGTTCCACTATATATATACACAGCGACATAATATATATAC
This sequence comes from Aplysina aerophoba, assembly GCA_949841015.1. NCBI lineage: Eukaryota > Metazoa > Porifera > Demospongiae > Verongiida > Aplysinidae > Aplysina > Aplysina aerophoba. The sequence goes on along the minus strand of OX465038.1, from coordinate 1,476,633 downwards.
ACGCATTGTTCATGATTGAGGCCATTAGGTATATATACATAATGTGTGAATACATCAAAAGGAAAAGTCTCAATGTATATGCATATGTATGTATAATATGACCATATAAATCATTCCTCAGGCATCAGCGGCTCTTTCACTCCTACCCTTCCTCCTCCTCCTCCTCCGTCAGTGAACACTGCCATGCACTAAAGAATGGGGATTTCCAAACACTGGACATGCAGTGGACCTCAGCCAGTCTGAGGTGCTGGACCATCACCAGCACACCACCACACATTGCATGTTGGAGAGCTGGTACATCCTGCAGCACAACCAGGCAGTCTTGAACAGGGAGCGAAGAACCTTACTGGAAGTGTATGTGGTGCTCCAAAACTGATGGGCATGTATCCACATATCACCTTGTTTTCATTTTCTTACTGTGCATTGGTTTTGTAAGTATAGTAAATAAACTGACTCAACACTGGTGTGCATGGGATCATGCCGTGTGTATATATGTGCATGAGTAACCCTATGACTGATTGGCATGTCCCTATGTGCGCTGGTGTTGAGTCGGGCTATTTGCCTTTTGTAGTGTTTGTGTATCTATATAGCTACATATTCTATTCCCATTAATTTTGTATATTTTATTGCCTTTTTAATCATATTGCATTCGGAGTGGTTTAAAGTGAACCAGGGGGTGAGGTGATATACTCTCTCATCGTGGCTGTTTAATGTGTTTCTGGACAATAGTGTGAAGGAGGCAATAGAGGGCTTCAAGGAAGGTGTGACACTGGGGAATGAAACTGCATGTCTGCCCCAACACCATGACGACATGGTGTTGGTGGCAGACATGCAGTGAAGAGTCCCTGCAAGTGAATTTGAAGAAATTGGATGAGACATTGGCAAAGTGGGAAATGAAAATGAATTGGGAGAAGACGGAAGTAATGGAGGTGGGGAGAGAGAGAGGGCATTGCTGTGTGGAGGTCAGGGACAGGAAGTTGGAATCGGTGGAGGTAGCGAAGTACTTGGGGATCATGATAAGTGGGGATGGAAGGATGGAGGAGGAGATCAGGAGTAGGATTGGGAAGGTAGCTAGGGTAATAGGGGTGTTGAATGAACTGGTGTGGAAGCAAAAGGAAATGAGTAGGAAGACAATAAGGAAAGTGTACAATGCCATTGTAGTACCCACACTAGTGTATGGAAGCGAAACGTGGGTACTAAACAAACATCAGGAGTCAGCGATACAGGCGACAGAAATGAGGGTGTTGAGGCTAATAGCAGGAAAGAGAAGGGTGGGCAGGGTGAGAAATGTGGACATTAGAGAGGAGCTGAGGCAAGAGGGGGTGCTGGAGAAAGTGAGAAGGAGGCAAGTGAGATGGAGAGAAGCCCTGGCAGAGATGGGTCCAGAGAGGTTAGTAAGGAGAGTGTATGAAGCTGAGATGGAAGGAAATAGAGGAAGAGGGAGGCCCAGAAAGAAATGGATTGATAATTTTAAACAATGACACATTAATGCTACATAGCTATCTATATATGACATGTACCTGTCATAGTTATTGTAAGGACAACCTCCTGCATAGGAGATACTGTCCATTGGTTGATTGATAATTATATTCATTATACATTTCATCATCACTGTCGAGTCAACACCTGTCACCACACTTTATTTATTCTGAGTGTTTTGTACAGCCATTCACTGAGGAAGGTGGCTGTATAGTGCATACCAAAGGTTCATGGCCAATTTTCCTAGCCACTCAGGACTCTACAAACACCATCAGTATAATCATACAGTGTGTAACTTTCATGTATGTATGGATGAATATCTCATTAGCCACCTGTATTAAACACATTAGGAGTGAGTTCTTGACCAATGAGTAAACAGGAGCGCATATAATGTAAAAAAGGGAAGGGCCCCGGCGATTAGATGGGACGGTCTAGCTAGCCAGACTAGCGTGGAAACCTATTCCAAATGCAATTATTTGCGTGGGCGTTTCCCGGTTTTATTCACTTAACTTCTATTCACTTCTCTCCAATTCATTTACTCATTGTGCGCTCCTGCAGTAAACCATATATGGCTATTAAAAGTGACAAATTCTAACGCATATAAGTACAGGAACACTCACAGTACAGTTAGTTGCAATTGATCTACTGCAGCCAGAAGAGGAGCAGTCCGATCAATTTGAATGGTACTAGTGAGACTATGTTATTGGAGCGAGCCTGAGCGAGACCCACCTAGCTAGTGTGTTGTATGGCTGAAGTCCCAGTCTGTCACCGGTACCGGTAAATGTTTGATGTGCATGCCCGTTACAATTTTGTACGCAACGTGAGCTACTGAATGTCGTTTCGTTAACACGTCGCAATGGTGTGCGCATGTCGTTTCGTTAACACGTCGCAACGGTGTGTGCATGTCGTTTTGTTAACACGTCTGTACGGCTGACGCGGATGCCTGGCACACGGTGTCACGTCTGGGCTAGGGCACACTTTAAAAGCTCAGCCTGAAGCAACAAAACTTCAAAAGGGTGCGAAGTGCTCTTGCGCCGGCGTAGCGGTCGCTGGGCGCCGCTCGGTACAATAGAGCTGCAAGCCATAGGAAAAGCACAACCCCGTACGGTAGTTGCCATGTCACCTTTCCAGCCTGCCTCTGCATAGCGCTTTCTTTCCTGACAGTTCCTTGCCATCAGCTCTAGCTGTTGTATGCATCCTGGATAGCACGCCTAATACCTGTGCTGACACAGTACGGGAAGAAAAGCTTCGGAAAAGAAGAGAACGTTATCGGCAGCAGAGAGCAGAAGAAACTGCAGGACAGGGAACAGCGGTTGGCTAGTGTGCGCTGCCGTTCTTGATTAGAAATTGCATGCGCATGCAATGCTAGCAACGCAGTGCAAAGCTCGCCCCACGATGCAGTACATTCGTCTAGTTATAGCTAAAGAAGATAAAACAGTTAAGCCTTTCAAACTTTATCACGTTCGACGTGCATCTCCCAGTGCTAGCTATATACACTTCTCAAGACATCGATCGGGAAGCGCCCACGCAAATAATTGCATTTGGACTATAATGGTTTCCCACGCTAGATGTATTACTATTTTAGAACACCTACTTTCAGGGCCTAGCTGTGCAGATCCATTTGCAGGGAAATGAGGGAATCGTCTTCTGACAATGAATTTATCCCGTTCGACGTGCGTCTCCGAGTAGTTACCCTTCTCAAGACATCGATCGCAATTACATACCAGATTGGAGTCGCTGTATATACAGCACAGTCCACGAGGATCCTCAGAATCAGTTCGTCGTCATGAGACGAATCTGCGCAGCTAGGGCAAAGGCGCAGTAGTTGGTAACCCGTGTTAATTCCGGTCACGGGGTAGTTCCGATCACTAGAAATAAAGCAGTCGTTCGCTACAAAACACTGCGATTTCGAGCACAGGTGCAACACTGCGCTGCTAGTGACAGCACTGTGAACTACAACATACCTGATAGCGAAGTGAGATGCTGGCTTCCCGTGCGCTGGCCGGCTGCCACTCTTACTGACAGTGAAAGATTTGCCGTCATTTTTACTCGATCAAACTTCGAACTTTTCCTTCGTACCTCCAAACTAATAACGAAAGGCTCTCCTAGTATAGGTTTTCGCTGATTGCCGTCATAGCTTTCCTCGGCGTTACTTCAGCCTGTCTAATAGCAGTTTCTAACCCACATAGAACCAGTAGTGCTAGTTACCCCTAAGACCTGACACACAGTCATGCGAGCAAATCTGGCTCAGAAGTACTTGTCTTTGCTACAGATGGCAGCCTTTCCCCTCTTCTCTCTCACTGCGACAGCAGCTATACTTCTGTGCGGATCACTAATAGGTGAGGCAGGTTTAGTATCATGTGCCTGCCAATAGACGCATTCCATAATGCTACACTTCTACTAAAATATACACTCACAGATGCCCAGGAAGTTTTTCGCAACTTCCAAGTGGCCAGTAGGAACAGCACGCACATCACCTTCTCCTGGGACATTGTGGATGGCTACTACAGCTCCAGTTACATCAGTAGATTCCGTATCTACTACCAGGAGAGACCATACACCGGCTCTCGTTCCTACATTGGCACCATATCTTACTCAAGCAGCAGCCTGATAAAGATTGGACCTTCCTTTCAGTACACCACAACAGTGACCAGTCTTTCTAGTTATGGACCTCAGTTTGTGATGTGGGTGTATGTGTACAGGCCTAGCCTCAACCCTTCTACTGTTTACTCCGACCAAATTTATGTTGAAATGGGTAAGTGAACAGAGCACATGGCAAACCATTATTGACATAAAGCACAACTGCATGTGCTTCACTGCTTCAAGTCCTTCTCCAATGAATCTGTATACTTCATTCCTTTCAGGTCGACAGATTTACATTGAAGTGAACATAAAGCTTTGGCCATCTCAAACATGCCTTGAATTCATTGTGAGTATACACAACACTATACAGGCAAACATCTCCAACTAATAACATTCAGTAATTTTCCAGTGGATAAACTAAATGCCCACTCCATCATGCACTTCCACAGGCACAGTCCACTGGTATCAATGGTGCAGTACAGAACGAGGTGTATTGGGGCATTCGAAAGTACTGTCAGTGCAATTATGACTATTTCCAATACATCCGCGTAGACGATGGCTACTTTACCTGCACTGCTGGTGGCTATGTCACCTTCAGAGCTCGTCTGTACTCAACTAGTGTCACAGCCGACCCAGCGGACTTGAAGAGTACCTTGACTAATTGGCTGCATGGGCAAGACACTGACAAAACAATTGCCATATATGGAATGCAGTACTCTGTGGAAGCAGGCCCATGTGGAGTCACTGTGCCTAACCTCAATGCTCCGCAATGCAGCACACCGGATACAACAGACACTCCCACTGTCGCTGCAGTCTCATCCACAGTAACCACCAGTACCTCCACTCAAGATAACACTGCAGTCATTGTGGCCTCAGTTTTTGCTGCAATGTTCTTCATCTTGTCTCTGGGGCTCATTGGATACATACTAGCCGCCAGGAGGTGAGTAGTCTTGCGTTCCAGCACCTATACCATTGCCATTGCTATATTGCACAATATACCAATGGCGAAGGTATATAGGGGCTGGCTTGCAAGACTATAATTATATATGAGGTGAGGCAGTGGTCTCATGAGATTGATGTGAACATGCAAAATTGGTATATATAAGTTATATGGTGTGATCCTTATTTTGTCCATCATTCACACACAGGCATCAAACTGCTCGTTTTGCAGGTGGAAGAGTAGCCAGGAGCAATACTAGGTCCAGCAATACTCCAGCCCAAGCAGCTACTAGGGGGGAGCAACCCAAACTGTGTGCTAAGCATGAGCATGAACTAGAGCCTCGCTATCATAATGACGATCCTGACCAGATATATACTGAGATGGACAATATCTGACTATATGCAAGCAGTGTGTGTAGTGTGTGGTGTGTGCTTTGAACCCCTTCAGATAACCTCAGATCGCTGTATATCAACTGTATTACTGTGTGATGACTTGTGTGCACATTGATAAAATAAATAATGCTCACATGTTATACTGTTTTAATGTGTTACTGGAGCATTGCACTCTGCATGGGCACTCTGCATGCATGTGTTTCGAACCATTTGTATGTATATACGTATACATATATAGAAGCCACATGCAGCACTGAGGCATAATGGAAGCTACAGTATGCGTGTACACCACATATAAGTCATCATGTAACTCAGCATAGTGTGCTGTATCATGAAGTTACAGTGGCAGCATATATATATGTACATACATGTATAGTTGACAGGAAGTTCATTACATTGCATGGTGAATGAAAAGCTGTTGCCTTGACAGTGTTAACCTCGAACAGCAGATTTTGTGACTATGCAATAGACTTGGCTGCCCATCAAGGAAGTGGACATATCATTGACATATACGTACTACTATACCACTGTTACATATGCACATCACTGTAAAATGCATGTGGATGTGACTTCAATAATTCACAGCAGAAATTGAGAGGCAAAGTAGATAAATGACGAATGGGTTATGTGCAGACAATTGGTGGCTGCTAGATTATTATGATCTAACAAATGTTAGATGTTTTGTTTTATGCATGTGAGGCACAGTGGCAGTGAATAAAAACACTTAGAATTATATACTGCAGCATAAATGCTTGTCATTATGCCATGGAGATAATGAATAGGGTGCACGTGACAGCAACACTATAGAGAACTTTGCATTGTATATACGTAGCTCCTCAGGCTTCAGTATGCTGTTATGTTTTGATCAACAGTGCTATGTACATGTTTTGCATTGCACCAGAAAGTTTCAGCTAACTCACCTGGTTGCAATTCAACATAGTTAGCGATAGTCTGCATGTGCTTGGTGTGGGAAGATACACAACGAAAAACAAACATTTCCTTATTAAAGATGAAAGTACAAAAAGATAGGAATGGAGTGAATAGGAAACGAACAGCCTTGCTAACATGCTGAGAGACACATAGCACAATTTGAAGCTGTTTACACGAAGCTGTGTGTGTGTGCATTCTGCGTAGGTGTGAGTGAGTGTGCACATATGGATCGGAGTGACACACATGATGATGCTTGCACATCTTATTATAAATTGGTGTTTGCATGTGTGTGCATTTCGAGTGACATATGTCACACACACGCACACACACACACACACACACACACACACACACACACACACACACACACACACACACACACACACACACACACACACACACACACACACACACACACACACACACACACACACACACACACACACACACACAGTAATGGATGCACCAAGTGTGGGTAGCTTGTCTGCAGCTGCTAAAGTGCATGAACACAGGAGCACACAATGTTGCTCAACATAACCAGAGTGTGTCTACCAGGAGCTGCCCCATCCTCGAGAGGGAGACACCAATGGAGAAGGAGATGATGGCCACAATGAATGCATCTTGGAAGGTGGCATCAATGTACTGAGGAGACAGGACTGACACGGGGGAGGACTAAGGTGGGAGGGAGGGAGAGTGAGGAGGATATGGATACATACATACATAATTATATAATACTATGTACATACACACACACGTATGTACATACAAAGATATGTATGTATGTATTTATGTATGTACACGTTTTCTAATTGTCCTCTTACGTTTGGGGGATGTACCCAGCTCTAGCCTAGCTAAATTGGTGTTTTCATTTTGTGCCCATCATATGGTTTCATGTTACGAAAATATAATCTAGCAGGCCAAGGGTAAGCTTTCTGCTACGGCACTCCTTTGGTGGCGCCCCTGCGTGCAGCACTCTGGCTTCGATGACAGTGCTTTGACCAGTTTTTTCTTTTCTTCAATGTGACAGACATCGACACCTCAGGGGCAGACAATGTGTTCATACTGGATATTCCCCATGTATATTTAAGTATTCTTAATCAGTCTGGCAGCCCTTACTGCTAGGTAAACTTTTTGAGTTGCTTAGATTGACTTCATATGTGCGTACAGTACAGTACATGCATGCATTTACTATAATTAGGCATGCACTGTTGTCCATCTCTCTATACTCCATATATGTACTGTATGTAAGTACGTATGTACGTATGTACCCTATTGCATGGATTCTGCATTCTTATTTATCAATACTGCTTTCTGGATCACTCACACGTACGTAGCAACGTGGCTACTTGCGTATTAATAACGACTTAGGAGGCAATCTAAGCACCCTGTACCCTTCCTTGCGTTTCTACAGATGCCCAAGACCAGTACATTCACAACTTTCAGGCCACCAATAGCAGCACCCAGATCACTTTCTCTTGGGAAATTGTGGATGGCTACTACACCTCCAGCTACATCAGTTCCTTTCGTCTGTATTACCAGCGCAGGTCTTCATCCTATGCTCCCTCAGTGTCCATCTCTTACAGCTCAGCAACACGCAGCGGTACCACCTTCAGCTACACCAGCCCACTGGTAACCTTTAACAATGAACCCTACATCATGTGGGTGCGGGTGTACAGACCTTCACTGGAACCCCAGTATACTTATTCAAAGAAGAAGTATGTGAAGATTGATAAGTAGTATCTACAACACCCTACCTACCTAATGAAGGTCCATGGTCCCCTTAATTAAGCAAACCCTTCTTAGCTACTTCTGCCAAAATACTATGCCTGAAAATTATTCATACATGCTGGTATCCAGCCAGTCCACCTTATTCTATGCATGGTGTGTGCCATTGTTCAGCTGAAGTGAGGTCACTTACCATTTAGGCCACAGGACTAGCTAATATTCTAAGCATCTACACAATATAAGGCCATGCAAATTTGATTCACAGTTTATTGTCTAGCAACTTTAAATTGGGCATGAGGGAGGGAAGTCATATTTCACTTCTCTGCCTGCAACCATTTGACATCCGTGTTTCTTTACCGACTTGAGAACAGCAACTGACAACTTACTCAAGTGTAAACAATGGAAAGCTAACTTGCTTGAATTGACAACACATTCAAGTCCAAGAACTGCTGCAACAAGAGTATAAAGGCACCACCCCAGAGGAGCGGTTTCATTGACCAGATATAAACCCTAAAAAGTATGTCATACTAAATGTCACAAGGAGCAAATCATTGATCATAATGAAAAATGAAAATTGGGCAGCACAGAGAAAATTGCATGCAGGCGGGGACGCTAAACTAGGAATTGAATTTGCCATGCCTAAAGGAAGGTACACTCCACAGGGTTGCATCTCAGAATGTTATGCACTTTTGCCCAAATTGTCGTTTGAAAAGCAAGGTGCATAGCGCCCCGTGTGTGTGTGTCTGTGTGTGTGTCTGTGTGGTGGTGGTGGTGGTGGTGTGTGTGAGTGTGTGTGTCTGTGTGGTGGTGGTGGTGTGTGTGTGTGTTTGTATGTGTCTGTGTGCGTGAGTGTGTGTCTGTGTGGTGTGTGTGTGTGTGTGTGTGTGTGTGTGTGTGTGTGTGTGTGTGTGTGTGTGTGTGTGTGTGTGTGTGTGTGTGTGTGTGTGTGTGTGTGTGTGTGTGTGTGTGTGTGTGTGTGTGCATGTGTGTGTGTGTGTGTGTGTGTGTCAATGATAAACCAGAGTAACTGTGTATACATAGCCTTGTACATTCTGCATTACCCTTCAGGCTAGGGCTTCCTATCAACTGTGTCAACTGTTTACATCTAATAGTCTGACAAAACATTACTCCTCCACATTGTTCATGTGCTACCAGCCACACACCTGGTTACAAATCATCATAATTGGGGCTCACTCAGGCTCGACCCTCACGAGGAGTACGGTGAGTTTGTCCGTATATATTTCTATCGTACGTCGTATTGTACCTTTTTATTTCGTTACCAAAATGGCCGCTGCTCATGTCGACTAGCTTTGAACAGTGAGTTCTCAGCCTCTGGAGAGGCGTGCCTCATTGATAAGATATAAGAATTATTTGTGTGGGTGTTTCCCGGTTTTATTCACTTAACTTCTATTCACTTCTCTCCAATTAATTTACTCATTGTGCGCTCCTGCAGTAAACCATATATGGCCATTAAACCATATATGGCCATTAAACCATATATGGTCATTAAAAGTGACAAATTCTAACGCATATATCACAGGAGCACTCACACTACAGTTAGTTGCAATTGATCTACTGCAGCCAGAAGAGGAGCAGTCCGCTCAATTTGAATGGTACTGGTGAGACTATGTCATTGGAGCGAGCCTGAGCGAGACCCACCTAGCTAGTGTGTTGTATGGCTGAAGTCCCAGTCTGTCACCGGTACCGGCAAATGTTTGATGTGCATGCCCGTTACAATTTTGTACGCAACGTGAGCTACTGAATGTCGTTTCGTTAACACGTCGCAATGGTGTGCGCATGTCGTTTCGTTAACACGTCGCAACGGTGTGTGCATGTCGTTTTGTTAACACGTCTGGGCGGCTGGCGCTGCTGCCTGGCACACGGTGTCACGTCTGGGCTAGGGCACACTTTAAAAGCTCTACCTGAAGCAACAAAAAGGTGGGAAGTACTCTTGCGTGGGTATAGTGGTTGTTGGGCGCCGCTCGTCACAATAGAGCTGCCGGCCATAGGAAAATCACAATCCTCGTACGGTATAGTTGCCATGCCACCTTTCCACCCTGACTCTGCATAGCGCTTTCTTTCCTGACAGTTGTAGCTGTTGTATGCATCCTGGATAGCACACCTAATACCTGTGCCGACGCAGTACGGCAAGAAAGGCTTCGGAGAAGAAAAGAAGGTGATCGGCGGCAGAGAGCTGAAGAAACTGCAGGAAAGGGAACAGCGGTTGCCTAGTGTGTGCTGCTGTTCTTGATTGCAGTCACTGGCTGCTGCTTAGAAACTGCATGCGCATGCAATGCTAGCAACGCAATGCAAGGCTCGCCCCACGATGCTGTACATTCGTTTAGTTACAGCTAAAGTAGGTAGGTCAATGCCAACATGCAGGAAGTGAACTGCAGTGCTTGCACATCTTCTCTGCTATCTGCACGTACATACAACTGTTTACTGTGCTCTTCACTTTCCCAAATGTAAGGTCGTGAAGTTGCTATAGAAGTGAACATACAACTTTTGCCATCTCAAACATGTCTTGCATTCACTGTGAGTAATACTTGCACATCACCACAGCATTTGCAATGGAGCACACTGAAAGTGAATGATGTAATGTGTTCCATACTTTGCAGACACAGTCCACCGGTACTTATTCCGCAGTACAGAACGAGGTGTATTGGGGCATACGAAAATACTGTCAGTGCAATTACAACTATTTCCAATACATCCGAGTGAACAATGGTTACTTTGCTTGCGCTGCTGGTGGATTTGTCACCTTGAGAGCTCGTCTGTACTCAACTAGTGTCACAGCTGACCCAGCAGACTTGAAGAGTGCCTTAACCACATGGCTCCATGGCCAGGACACAGACAAAACAATTACCATATATGGAATGCAGTATTCTGTAGAACCAGGCCCATGCGGAGTGACTGTGCCAAACCTCTATGCTCCACAATGCAGCACACCAGATGCAACAGACACTCCCACTGTCGCTGCAGTCTCATCCACAGTAACCACCAGTACCCCCACTCAAGACAACACCGCAGTCATTGTGGCCTCAGTTTTTGCTGCAATGTTCTTCATCTTGTCTCTGGGGCTCATTGGATACATCCTAGCTGCCAGGAGGTGAGTAGCCTTGCGTTCCAGCAAATACCTTAACCATTGCTATATTGCACAATATACCAAAATGAATGTCGAAGGTATATAGGGACTGGCTCGCAAGACTATAATTATATATGAGGTGAGGCAGTGGTCTCATGAGATTGATGTGAACATGCAAAATTGTTATATATAAGTATATGGTGTGATCCTTATTTTGTCCATCATTCACACACAGGCATCAAACTGCTCGTTTTGCAGGTGGAAGAGTAGCCAGGAGTACGACTAGGCCCAGCAATGCTCCAGCCCAAGCAGCTACTAGGAGGGAGCAACCCAAAGTGTGTGCTAAGCCAAAGTGTGAACTAGAGCTGCGTTATCATAATGAAGATCCTGATCAGATATATACTGAGATGGACAATATCTGACTATGTGCAAGCAGTGTGTGTAGTGTGTGGTGTGTGCTTTGAACCCCTTCAGATAACCTGAGATCGCTGCATATCAACTGTATTACTGTGTGATGACTTGTGTGTACATTGATAAAATAAATAATGCTCACATGTTATATATACTGTTTTAATGTGTTACTGGAGCATGGCACTCTACATGGGCAGGCACTCTGCATGCATGTGTTTCGAACCATTTGTATGTATATACATATACATATATAGAAGCCACAGCACTGAGGCATAATGGAAGCTACAGTATGCCTGTACACCACATATAAATCATCATGTAACTCAGCATAGTGTGCTGTGTCATGAAGCTACAATGGCAGCATATATGTACGTACATGTATAGTTGACAGAAAGTTCATTACATTGCATGGTGAATGAAAAGCTGTTGCCTTGACAGTGTTAACCTCGAACAGCAGATTTTGTGACTATACACTAGACTTGGCTGCCCATCAAGGAAGTGGACATATCATTGACATATACGTACTACTATGCCACTGTTACATATGCACATCACTGTGTATATTGCATCTGCTAAAATTGCATATATAAAATGCATAAATGGATGTGACTTTAATAATTCATAGTAGAAATTGAGAAGTAAAGTTAATAAATGGTGAATGGGTTATGTGCAGACAATTGGTGGCTGTTAGATTATCATGATCTAACAAATGTTAGATGTTTTGTTTTATGCATGTGAGGCACAGTGGCAGTGAATAAAAACACTTAGAATTATATACTGCAGCATAAATGCTCGTCATTATGCCATGGAGATATAATGAATAGGGTGCACGTGACAGCAACACTATAGAGAACTTTGCATTGTATATGGCTCCTCAGGCTTCAGTATGCTATTATGTTTTGATCAACAGTGCTATGTACATGTTTTGCATTGCACCAGAAAGTTTCAGCTAACTCACCTGGTTACAATTCAACATAGTTAGCGATAGTCTGCATGTGCTTGGTGTGGGAAGATACACAACGAAAAACAAACATTTCCTTATTAAAGATGAAAGTACAAAAAGATAGGAATGGAGTGAATAGGAAAAGAACAGCCTTGCTAACATGCTGAGAGACACATAGCACAATATGAAGCTGTTTATGCGAAGCTGTGTGTGTGTGCATTCTGCGTAGGTGTGAGTGAGTGTGCACATATGGATCGGAGTGACACACATGATGATGCTTGCACATCTTATTATAAATTGGTGTTTGCATGTGTGTGCATTTCGAGTGACATATGTCACACACGCACACACACAAGCACACACACACAAACACAAGCACACACACACACACACGCACACACACACACACACACACACACACACACACACACACACACACACACACACACACACACACACACACACACACACACACACACACACACACACACACACACACACACACAGTAATGGATGCACCAAGTGTGGGTAGCTTGTCTGCAGCTGCTAAAGTGCATGAACACAGGAGCACACAATGTTGCTCAACATAACCAGAGTGTGTCTACCAGGAGCTGCCCCATCCTCGAGAGGGAGACACCAATGGAGAAGGAGATGATGGCCACAATGAAGGCATCTTGGAAGGTAGCACCAATGTACTGAGGAGACAGGACTGACACGGGGGGAGGACTAAGGTAGGAGGGAGGGTGAGATGATGTTTAGTTTACAGAACAATGACATTTACATATGTATACATATGTATACATACGTATATGGATACGTACGTATACGAGGGAGAGTAAGGAGGATATGGATACATACATACATAATTATATAATATTATGTACATACACACACATGTAATCGCGGCTGCCTTGTCGTGCACTAAGAGGAACAGGTCTCTCGACGATTCTGTCGCACGGGGGTCGATCTCGGTCGTGCACGGACACGGTCACTGAACTGAGCAACTCAATCACACCAAAAGAGCAACAATACAAGTCAGGATGTGTTCATATATGCACATACAAGTGTAAGTAACAATGGGACAATAAACTGGAGTACAATGGGGCCTACGCTAAGCATATTCATACGTTAATACAGGAAATAATAATATGTCATGTGACCTCCTGAATAATAATAAGGCAATCATGAATACTCGTAAGACAGCTCTGTTACATAGCTCCCCCCTTTGAAGAGTACGTCCCGGACTCTTGGTACTCTCAGATGGGAACCAGATCACCGAATCTGTCAGGGGGTTGGCGGTTACGGCCAGGGTATCGTCGATGATGCTGATGTTGGCTTTGGGGAAGAGGGGGAACAGGTGGCAAGGGTTGGTGTGGTTCGCTCTGTGCCGGAATATCTTCAGGCTCTACCACATCCAGTCTGGTGCCAGTAACTGGGGGTTCAGGTACAGGTTCCCTAGAGACACTGGTGTCCTCTGCTGGTAGACTGCCCTCTACGGCATCACCACAAGGTTTCAGCCGATTGAAATGAACCACTAGTCGTTTGTGAGGTGCCCGAAGTAGCTGGATCCGATAGGTACTGTCTGACAGCCTCTTGATGACACGATATGGGCCAGTCCATGGATGATGCAACTTCTTAGTAGTCCCTCCTGACAGTACTGTAGTGTGTAGCCAAACGTGGTCTCCAACCTGGTGCATATCCCCATGCACTCGTCTGTTGTAGAGTTGTCTCTGCACTTCCTGTTTGGCACCAGTGGTCTGGCGCAACCTGTCATAAGCTCTCTCCAACGTCTGTTGGAGCTCCAGTGCATACTCAGATGAAGACATGCTGGGTGCCTTGTCTGTCTTGAACACCAGATCCACTGGCAGCTGAGCTTGTCTTCCAAACATCAGGAAGAATGGAGTGTGCCCGGTTGTGGCATGTACGCTGGTGTTGTACGCTAAGCAAACCTTCCTTAGGTGGCTCTCCCACTCGAAGGGATTCTCTTTTGCAGTGCTGGCTAGCATGTTCGTCAATGTCCGGTTGAACCTCTCCACTAAACCGTCAGATTGTGGGTGGTAGGGGGTTGTTCGGGACTTCTTCACCTGCAGTAGCTGACAAATAGTGGAGATGAGCTTGGATTCAAACTGTTTGCCCTGGTCTGAATGAAGTTGTTCAGGTACAGAAAACCGACAAAAGAACTCATCCACAAGCTTCTGCGCAACAGTGGTGGCTTCCTGGTCAGGTAGAGCGTATGCTTCCATCCACTTGGTGAAGTAGTCACCGACTACAAGGATGTAGCGGTTTCCCTCATGGCTCTCTGGGAATGGTCCGGTTAAGTCCATCGCAACTATCTCCAGGGGATGACCAGCCTGAATGGGTTGCAGTGGTGCTCGCCTCTTTGGTGCTGGTGTCTTCCTGGTGGCACAGCTGGCACAGGCCTCACAGTGCAATCTCACCTCCCTCCAATAACCTGGCCAGTAGAAACGTTCCTTCAGTTTAGCATGGGTCTTGTCAGCACCTAGGTGACCACCAAATGCTCCACTGTGCAGCTCCTGCACGATCTGCTGACGGTACTTCCCAGGTACTACGAGTTGGAGGGTGAATGTGGCGCCATCCACACTCTCGTACATTCGCCAGAGGAGACCATCCTTCACCCTCAGCTGATCCCACAGTTGGAAAAGCCTCTTAGAGGTTGGTGACCGGCCTTGCAATGTCCACTTGGGAGCGTCTGAGGTCTCCTCCTTTGCTCTCAAAGCATCACCGATGTTAGGGTCACTCAGTTGAGCTTCCCGCACCTCCTGCTGCGTCAAACCTGAGATAACTTCCTGTGGGGTTCTGACTGTGGCAATGGCAGCATTACTCTCCTCTTGCTCGGCATGGGACTCTCGCCCACACTGCTTGCACGGGACTCGGGACAACGCATCAGCATTGCCGTGTTTGCGGCCGGGTCTGTGGACAATATCAAAGTCATATTCCTGCATACGTTCTAGCCATCTTGCTAGCTGGTTCTCCGGGTTCTTAAAATTGCGTAGCCAGGTGAGGGATCCATGGTCTGTCCGTACTACGAAGTGGCGTCCTAGGAGGTATGGGCGGAAGTGCTGAAGGAATGTCACGACAGCCAGCAGCTCTCTCCTTGTGACGCAGTAGCTTCTTTCTGCCTTGCTGAGCACCCGACTGGCATAAGCAACAACCATCTCTCTGCCATCATTCTCCTGTGAGAGGACCGCCCCAATTCCATCATTACTGGCATCTGTGTCCAGGACAAAGGTTTTGGTAAAGTCAGGGAAGGCAAGGATGGGCGGCTGTGACAGCCTCTGTTTCAGCTTCCTAAAGGCTTCTGCACACTGGTCGGACCACTGAAACTCACAAGTCTTCTCAGTCAACCGATGAAGTGGTTTGGCCATGGTAGCGAAGTCCTGGATAAAGCGACGGTAGTAATTGCACAAACCGAGGAATTGCTGAACTTGCCTCTGGCTAGTTGGCGTAGGCCAGCTGGTAATAGCCTGTACCTTTGCAGGATCTGTGGAAATTCCCTCCTCCGATACAATGTGACCAAGGAAGACCACTTCCTTCTGACAAAAATTGCATTTGCTTGTCTTCAGCTTAAGGCCAGCCTCTCTCAGCCGGTCAAAAACCGCTCTCAGGTTGTTCAAATGCTCTGGAAATGATCTCCCTAAAATGATGACATCATCCAAGTAGACTAGGCAACTCTGCCAATGTAGGCCAGCCAGGACGCAGTCCATCAGCCTCTGAAACGTAGCTGGAGCATTACAGAGGCCAAAGGGCATGACATTGAACTCAAATAGTCCATCTTGGGTACACACAGCTGTCTTTTCTTTGTCTGCTGGATGCATTGCCACTTGCCAGTACCCACTCAACAAGTCAAGTGTGGTAAAGATGCATGAGCCTGCCAAGGTGTCCAGTGTCTCATCTATGCGAGGAATCGGGTATGCATCTTTCCTGGTGACACCATTGAGCTGGCGGTAGTCAACACAAAAACGCACCGAACCATCCTTCTTTTTGACTAAGACAAGTGGGGATGCCCAGGGGCTACTAGACGGTTGCACAACCCCTTTCTCAACCATCCGCTGCAACTCTTCCCGGGCCTGCTCCCGCAGTGCTGCAGGGGCTCTTCGCACTGGTTGACGAACTGGAGGGTGATCACCAGTATGGATTCGATGTTGTACCTTGGCAGTGTGACCTAGATCTGAAGATGATGTGGCCAGGATGTCCTGATACTCGTCCAACAATTTGAATAGCTGCTCACGCTCCATAGGCAAAAGATTCTCACATCCCTCCACTACCTGTCTAAGGTCTTCACTACTTCTTAGCGGGGTGTCTGGTTGCTGTACGGGGGCAATGGTGATTACATCTTCTATAGGCTCCAACACAGCTATCTTGGTCCCTTTGTAGACTGTGGCAACATCTGGGGTGGGGTTGATCACTCGAACACGAACTCCTTGTGGGTCTGATGGGCAGACCACTGCACGGGCCACCACAACACTGGGCTTGATTGCTATGCGCTCCAACATCCATGTTCCCCCAACTAACACTGGTGTCTTGACATCAAGCTCCATCTCTGAAAAGGGGGGTACTTGTACCGTTCCCACACATGATACTGGTACTGGCTCCAAAGGGAATTCCGGGAAACACCGCCTAGCATCTGATACTAGAGGAAGTTTGAGTTCTCCACCGTTGACAAAGAGCTCACGGGATGCGATGTTGATAGTGCACTGATGGTCTTTCAAGAAATCTAGTCCAAGTATGGCATCAGAAGAGAGCTGATCCACAACAATCACCGAAACACGGAATGTTTCGCCACCCAGTAGTACCTCTGCGTTTGCCTCACCTCGTACAGACAATGGTGTCCCCTCCACACCCACTAGCTGGCGACCTTGGTATGGCTTCAGCTGGTGACAATTGGGGTCTGCTTGGGTCCACACTGTGGTCTTCACGATGGTGATGATGGATCCAGTGTCAACTAGAAAGGTGACTGGCATTCCCTGAATGTGACCGTTGATGGAATAGGATGAGGTGGCACTGACTGACAGTACTGTGGTGCTCTCTGGCTGTTTCACGAAAGATAGGTTGGCCTCACCGGTTATGCC
Organism: Aplysina aerophoba; assembly: GCA_949841015.1. Classification (NCBI taxonomy): domain Eukaryota; kingdom Metazoa; phylum Porifera; class Demospongiae; order Verongiida; family Aplysinidae; genus Aplysina; species Aplysina aerophoba. The sequence goes on along the minus strand of OX465038.1, from coordinate 1,459,055 downwards.
CTCCAGTGTCTGGCCATTGACACTGGGGGCGGAAGTGTCATGAGAAGTGGCCTTTGTCAAGCCCTCTGGTGTCCGGCCATCTACACTGAGGGCCTCCCGTTTCCCGGGTTGCTCTGCCTTTGCTGGGGTCGTGGAGCCACACATCCTCGGGCCAGGTGTCCCTCCTTCTTGCATCTGTGGCAGACAATGGGTCCACGTGGTGGGGGGTTGCTGGTATTTGGCTTCTCACCTCTCGCCTTCCCCACCCCCTGTTGGCTCTGGGTTAAGGATGCGACTTTGGCCTCTAGATGATCCATTCGATCTACTACTTGCTGTAGCAGGGTCATGACTGCATCATTCTGGGCATGCACCAATGAAACTGGCTCTATTGGCATGTAGCCTTCTGCTACCTGCGCCACTCGACTACCCTTAGGCAACAAATAAGACTCCATTTCTAGAGTTGCACTCACCGCTTCATCCACGATCTTGGGGCGCTTCTGCTTCACGCTGAAGGCAAGCTGCTGAGGTTCCAGCTGTCCCAAGTAGTGGGTGAGGGCGAGCTGTTCCCTCGCGTCCTCTTGCAGGTCAGGGTACGCGCGCTCCACCAGCTGCTTCAGATCCTCCGCGAAAGTCGCCCAATCTTCGCTCCGAAGCTTCTTCCGTCCCATTAGTTCCGCGAGATACAACTCCCGCTTGCTGCTCGGATCAAACCGCTCCTTGAGCGCCTCTAAGCACCGGGCGTAACTTGCCCTGGCCCCTTCGGGGACCCTCTTAAATGCGGTCGCTGCTCGTCCGACCAATCGCACCCGCAGCCACAGGAGTTTCTCCTCGTCCTTCCATCCGTTAACGGCTGCCACACTCTCAAAGTGTTCGGACCAGTCCATCCAGCTGCTGTCGCCCTTGTACACCTCTGGCAGCACCACTGGCCGACCCGAGACTGCCTGGTTCCTCACGATCTCCCCTCCGCGCTGTTCCTGTTGTGCCATCTCGACTTGAAAATCCTGCCGACTACGCCAATGTAATCGCGGCTGCCTTGTCGTGCACTAAGAGGAACAGGTCTCTCGACGATTCTGTCGCACGGGGGTCGATCTCGGTCGTGCACGGACACGGTCACTGAACTGAGCAACTCAATCACACCAAAAGAGCAACAATACAAGTCAGGATGTGTTCATATATGCACATACAAGTGTAAGTAACAATGGGACAATAAACTGGAGTACAATGGGGCCTACGCTAAGCATATTCATACGTTAATACAGGAAATAATAATATGTCATGTGACCTCCTGAATAATAATAAGGCAATCATGAATACTCGTAAGACAGCTCTGTTACACACACGTATGTACATAATTATATAATACTAGCATAGAAGCCCGCCTTTGGCGGGCTTCTCTGCTACAGCGCGTCGTCGACAGCGTTTCGGCGAAAGCGTGGCGTTTTGGCGTTTACTGCGAACAAACAAACAAACAAACATTCTCAAATATATATATAGATTATGTACATACACACACACGTATGTACATACAAAGATATGTATGTATGTATGTATGTATGTATGTATACGTTTTCTAATTGTCCTCTTACGTTTGGGGGATGTCCTCTGTGTTTGGTCAGTCTGAATTCTGTCAACCAGCTCTCGTGCAGTTTAGATCCCATGCAAAAGCATGCGTGTGTGCGACATTTGCAAATAAGACACTTCCTCAGGCTTGCGCCACAATGCCTTGCATTCACTAGTATCAATTGTGGTCAGTTATGTAGGAAGTTGTGTAACTTTAATCCCTCCCTGTTGCTGCATACATCATGCATACCGTAAGCGCTCAAAACATCACTGTAAAATGCATGTGGATGTGACTTCAATAATTCACAGCAGAAATTGAGAAGCAAATTAAATGATAAATGACGAATGGGTTATGTGCAGACAATTGGTGGCTGCTAGATTATCATGATCTAACAAATATTAGATGTTTTGGTTTATGCATGTGAGGCACAGTGGCAGTGAATAAAAACACTTAGAATTATATACTGCAGCATAAATGCTCGTCATTATGCCATGGAGATATAATGAATAGGGTGCACGTGACAACAACACTATAGAGAACTTTGCATTGTATAAGGCTCCTCAGGCTTCAGTATGCTGTTATGTTTTGATCAACAGTGCTATGCACATGTTTTGCATTGCACCTGAAAGTTTCAGCTAACCCACCTGGTTGCAGTTCAACATAGTTAACAATAGTCTGCACATGCTTGCATTTGGTGTGAGAAGATACACAACTAAGAACAAACATTTCCTTATTAAAGATGAAAGTACAAAAAAGGAATGGAAGTGAGTAGGAAAAGAACAGTTTTGTCAACATCCTGAGAAACACGTAGCACAACGTGAAGCTGTTTGTGTCTCGTGTGCACCTATGCATTTAGTGTAGGTGTGAGTGAGAGTGCGCATATGGAGTGACACACATACTCGCATATACGTATTATTATAAATATTCGTGTTTGCATGAGTGTGCATTTTGAGTGACGTCAGTGTGTTTGTCGATGTGGGATGGAAGGCAGAATCAATTAAGTTGGTTTGAAGTTTTGCTCCTGGGACATCTCGTCAGACTCACGCTGTTGTGACGCTGCTATCTTGCTGTTCACCCAATGCACATAACGCCTCTGGAGGGAAGAAGGATGGAAAGAGATATAAGGGAACAAATTAAACAATGAAAGGGGTGATTCTTCACGAGGGAAAGACTCTCTCTCTATATATATATATATAATTGCACTGCTAACACCACAGGCGAACATTAGTTTGTTACAGATTTATATAGTTGCATTCTTTTAAACCTTTTCTGCAGTTGCCCAGTGAGTATACGTACGTGTAGGACTGTTAATGATCCAATTGACCGTTATTGAGCAATTTTTTAATCAAGTGTGTGGTGGTGATGGTGTGTGTACGTGTGCACACGTGTGTATTTGTGTGTGTGTGTGTGTGTGTGTGTGTGTGTGTGTGTGTGTGTGTGTGTGTGTGTGTGTGTGTGTGTGTGTGTGTGTGTATGTATGTGTGTGTGTATGTGTGTGTGTGTGTGTGTGTGTATGTGTGTGTGTGTGTGTGTGTGTGCGTGTGTGTGCGTGCATGCCATACGTCACCCAGTGCACAGGAGTCAGACCCAAGCAAAAGAAAGTTGTTGCAACACATCAAAGCAATACTTGTTGCGTCATGGATGATTCAGAAACATTCACTCGTGTGTACGTGAGATGTATATAAGCACAGTAAATACAGGCATGCAATGTATATACATATCTATAGGCAATACACAAGTAGGCACTCTATATATAGTAAAATATATTGGGTATATATCAGGGGTATGCAATAAGGCATACAGTAGGTAAATACAAGTGAATTGTAAGTAAGTATATAATACCAAGTATATAATATGCATTGCATGTATGCATAGGTAAACACAGGTATTCATTGTAGGCGTAGGTAAATACAGGTATTCATTGTAGGCGTAGGTAAACACAGGTATTCATTGTAGGCGTAGGTAAACACAGGTACTCATTGTAGGCGTAGGTAAACACAGGTATTCATTGTAGGCTAGGTAAATACAGGTATTCATTGTCGGCGTAGGTAAACACAGGTATTCATTGTAGGCTAGGTAAACACAGGTATTCATTGTCGGCGTAGGTAAACACAGGTATTCATTGTAGTCATAGGTAAACACAGGTATTCATTGTAGTCATAAGTAAACACAGGTATTCATTGTAGGCGTAGGTAAAAACAGGTATTCATTGTAGGCATAAGGCATAAAGAATGTGCAAATGCCTCAAAACGTTCCTCAGCTGACCTCAAACTGTAGAGCATGGCATCCACTTATTGAAAGCTAACTTGTTGTGGGAAATCTGCGACACCGGAAACTATCATGTTTTCGAGGTGGACCTCCCCGCGGTCACAGCGTGTTGACAGGACAGAGTGATTGCTTATAAGTAACCTACCTACCTTTTTGGGCTGAGGAGGCCAACATTCTGAAGATGGCTATTCTTATTTTAGCAATACTGCTGTCTGGATCACTCACATGTACGTAGCTAGCTACATAGCTACTTGCATAATTAGGAGGCAATCTAAGCACCGTGTACCCTTCCTTGCGTTTCTACAGATGCCCAAGACCAGTACATTCGCAACTTCCAGGCCACCAAGAACACCACCCACATCACCTTCTCTTGGGACATTGTGGATGGCTACTACACCTCCAGCTACATCAGTTACTTCTATCTGTATTACCAGCGCAGATCTTCATTTACTTCCTCAGTGTACATCTCTTACAGCTCAGCATCTCGCAGCAGTACCACCTTCAGCTACACCAGGTCGCTGGAGACCTTTAACACTGGACCCTACATCATGTGGGTGCGGGTGTACAGATCTTCACTTATTCAGAGAAGACGTATGTGAAGATTGGTAAGTAGTATATATATATAATACTAATGGAGGTGCATGGTCTCCTTAAGCAAACCCTTCTTAGCTACTTCTGCCAAATACTATGCCTGACAATTATTCATACATGCTGGTATCCAGCCAGTCCACCATATTCTATGCATGGTGTATGCCATTGTTCAGCTGAAGTGAGGTCACTTACTCTTTAGGCCACAGGACTAGCTAATATTCTAAGCATCTACACAATATAAGGCCATGCAAATTTGATTCACAGTTTATCGTCCAGCAACTTTAAATTGGGCATGAGGGAGGGAGGTCATATTTCATTTCTCTACCTGCAACCAGTTGACTCCGTGTTTCTATACATACCAATTTGAGATTAGCGGCAGACAGCTTATTTCAAGTCTGAACAATGGAAAGCTAACTTGCTTGACAACACTTCCAAGTCCAAGAACTGCTCAACAAGAGTATAAGGCCAGAGGGACAGTTTTATTGGTCAGATAGGAGCTCTACTAGTACACTGTATATCTCTTACAGCTCAGCAAGTGACTATAATCGCTACTTCAGCTACACCAGCCCACTGGTAACCTTTCCCAATGGACCCCACATCATGTGGGTGCGGGTGTACAGACCTTCACTGGAACCCCGGTATACTTATTCAGAGAAGATGTATGTAAAGATTGGTAAGTAGTATCTATAACACCTTACCTAATGGAGGTCCATGGTCCCCTTAAGCAAACCCTTCTTAGCTACTTCTGCCAAAATACTATGCCTGAAAATTATTCATACATGCTGGTATCCAGCCAGTCCACCTTATTCTATGCATGGTGTGTGCCATTGTTCAGCTGAAGTGAGGTCACTTACCCTTTAGGCCACAGGGCTAGCTAATATTCTAAGCATCTACACAATATAAGGCCATGCAAATTTGATTCACAGTTTTTCTTCCAGCAACTTTAAATTGGGCATGAGGTCATATTTCATTTCTCTGCCTGCAACCAGTTGACATCCATGTTTCTTTACCGACTTGAGAACAGCGACTGACAGCTTATTCAAGTGTAGACAATGGAAAGCAAACTTGCTTGAATTGACAACACATCCAGGTCCAAGAACTGCTGCAAAAAGATAAAGGGATTGGTTTCATTGACAAGATACCTAAACCCTAAAAAATATGTCATACTGAATGTCACATGGAGCAACTCATTTGCAATTGATCATAATAAAAATGAAAATTGGGCACCACGGAGAAAATTGCATGCAGGCGGGGACAATAAACTGGAATCGAATTTGCCAAGCCTAAAGGAAGGTACACTCCACAGGGTTGCACCTCAGAATGTTATGCAATTTTGCCCGTGTTGTTGTTTGTAAAGCAAGGTGCACAATGCTCCCGTGTGTGAGTGTCTGTGTGAGTGTGAGTGTGTGCACGTGTCTGTGTGTGTGTGTGTGTGTGTGTGTGTGTGTGTGTGTGTGTGGTGTATGTGTGTATGTGTGTGTGTGTGTGTGTGTGTGTGTGTGTGTGTGTGTGTGGTGTGTGTGTGTGTGTGTGTGTGTGTGTGTGTATCAATGATAAACCAGAGTAACTGTGTATACATAACCTTGTACATTCTTCAGTGCCCTTCAGGCTAGGGCTTCCTGTCAACTGTGTCAACTGTTTACATCTAATAGTCTGGCAAACCCACTTTGTTCATGTGCTACTAACCACACACCTGGTTACAAATCATCATAATTGGGGCCTGCTCAGGCTCGCCCCTCACTTATGAGGAGTACGGTGAGTTTGTTCGTATATATTCATTCATATTCATTGTTATTTGAGTGCACCCTACCCGTAGGTACTAGGACACCACATGGTCCTATTTAGCACTTCACACATGTTACAAGAAAAGATAAAGCTGAGTCATACGTAAAGACACTATGGCCTATAATGAAAGTGTAGCTCAGTGACAAGTCCTTGGTATAGCTAAGTATATATTTCTATCCGTAACTTTTTATTTCGTTGCCGCTGCTCACGCCGACTAGCTTTGAACAGTGAGTTCTTAACCTCTGGAGAGGCGTGCCTCATTGATAAGAGTTTACGAAGGGAGAGGCTGTCCACATGAATGGGGACTGGAATGCAATTGACTGGGGAACTGTCTGAAGGAACACCTCAAGAACAACAGGAAGAGTAGCTACTGTGATTGCACTCTAGCTACACACACACACACAATGCACACTGTCATTATGACATACTAAATGCTCTGGTCCTCTGTGTTCGATCAGTCTGAATTCTGTCAACCAGATCTTGTGCAGTTTAGATCCCGTGCAAAAGCATGCGTGTGTGCAACATTTGCAAAAGAAGACACTTTCTCAGGCTCACCCCACAATGCTTTGCATTCACTAGTATGAATTATGGTCAGTTATTATGTTGTTGCTGTGTAGGAAGTTATGTAACTTTCAGTCCCTCCCTGTTGCTGCATACATCATGTATACCCTGGAGCTGCCAGCTGAGGTTGTGTTATGATTATAGTGTGAACTCCCATAGGCTGTTGTTGACTGATTCTCCGTACCTACATACCAAATGATTAAATTTAAACATAAATCTACTGTCTAAATGCACTAAATGTGATTATCACACACACACACACGCATGCACACACACACACACATTAGCTGCTTAGCCCCATATATAGTCACCACATGTGTTACGAGATGCAGGCCTTGGTTCTCCTCCATCACTACGTGTGTCCACTTCTCTTTTACGAAACCAATCCAGTTGCTGCCTATCTTCATACCCTAAGCACTCCTTCTCAGCATCACACATCACACTGAACTCAAAACATCCCTCTCACTTTCTACACTGTTGACTGTATCCATAACCTCTTTCAGCCCCTCTTCCATACTCTCCAGAAATTCCCCTTTAACTGTTTTTGCTCCTCTGTCATCTTTACAGTCAACCTGAAGCTTTGCAACATTTCATCTTTTCACCCCTGCTCTTCTACTTACCCTCCTAAAGGACCTCATTCTCTTCCCAATCACTAACTTTGCTCTCACCATACTGTGGTCTGTGTTACAGTTAGCCCCCGCTTCACACACACATCCAGGCATAACCTTCGGTGTTCCTTCATCATTAATACACAGTCTATACGGTGGCACTTGCGTGACTTGGGGTGCTGCCGTGTCTGCTTGTATAGATTCTCCTCTTTTGAAACCACATGTTGCATACACACACACACAACACAGTATACAATACAATATGCATTTGATGTTGCCAGTTTGGTGTTGTCACACACATGGATGCGCACATGCATTGCAAATTCTATTGCTTTCTTGTGGTAGACAGCAGATCTCAAGGTCAGCACTTTTCCCTTCCCTGCGTTGCAATGCTTCATTTACATATTAAATGTATTATTTGTCTTCAGTACAGATATAATGAAATATATAATGGAAGCAATTCCCTGCATGTACAGCATTCAAACTATAATATGAAGTTTCACTATGCATCTCAAACCTGTATCAGTGCTGGAATTAAATCAAATTACCAGCAATCTTAGAAAACTATTTACTAGACAGTGCATTGATTTTTGCCATTATTTACATTTCAGGCCATTTTGCACACATCTCATCATCCCCTCCAGATGGACTCACAGTTCATAGATTATTGCCACTCATTGGGCATGTCATTTCAGTTTATATGTTACTCTTACAATCAAGAACAGCTATGTTACATTATCGTTGCCTACAGATGAGGTTGACACTGTCCTCGAGCTCAAGGTGCACTTTGCTGAGCCAAGACCAACTTGTTCTGATTCTCTTGTGAGTTAATTGGGAATGCTATTAAGTACTCTAATAGGGCCGAATACGTATGTAATTGTGAATAATAACATTTTCATTATTATTGGAGGAGTCGTAGAAAAACTGAAAGAAACAAGTGATTTCAACTCAGCACTTTGACCCTCCTCATTTCTTTGAAAATCAGCATTCCTATATAAATCGCCACGTCTGATCTCTAGCCAGCTTTTCAAACTGCTTGCTATTATATGAATGCATGTGCGACATGCATATTTTACAAGAGCATTTAGTATGGTAGTCTGGTGTGCATCCCCTACTTTCTGCCTGCCTTGATAATTATTTGGGGGCAAAGAGTTTAGCAGAAATTATCAACACCACACACGGTAAACACCCGTAGCATGATATGCATACAGATCACCAGGTGGACTGGCTTTGGGAGACTAGGTTGTTTCTGCAGTCCGACGATTGCTTTAAAGCCTCTTGCTACTTGAGGAAGTCTCAGATGAAAATGTGGAAGGAGCAAGAATATAGTATATTTGAGTACATAGATAGCCATAGAGTGTATATTGCCATATTATATATATATAAATAATTTATATGAAATACAAGTTCAGAAGAGATCAGGAGATCACACACAGAAGTCCCTCGCAAGTGCTCCCAGCAGATCAAGAAGCTCACATCTACAGTATATGTGCTTTGCCTGCTATAGCATGTGGAATCGACTTGTACACATTAATTATATACTAAGTTTTCTCAGCACCACAGTGGAAGACTAATTAGCAAACATATAATTGAGCTCTTATAATTTTGATGGTATATACCGTATGGCCGGAAATTTTGGCGGGGAATTTATTTTCGCGGATTGGCGGTTTTGGGATCAATCCGCCAATATTTCATCCACCAAAAGCTTTACAGTGTGATGTCATCATTATTGCAAAATCATGGTTTTTACGTGTACTAGGCTGCAGCTATATAGATGAGTTAGTCTAATCCTCAGCATGGAGTTCACCACTGAAAGCTGTGTACGAGGGCATCATTTCTCCCAAGAGTTTTTGTACATCGGAGGTAAGGGAAGAGTTTGCTTGTCTGTCAACATAAGGTGATCCAAACGACGTATACCTGGTCACTGTAAAGACCGACGCAACGAAAACAGCCCAGAGTAAGCGTAACAACGATTTTTAAAGTTTTTAGTTGCATTTCTCATCACTTTTGTCAAACTAATCCGAAACTAGCTTACGGCCTGGGTAAATGCCTAGCGCGTTTGATTAGCCATTTTGCTATGAATATCATATGGCTAAAAGTGGCTCAACTGCGAGAGTAAATTCCGCCAAATGACATATTTTCAGCAATTCGCCAAATTATCTTCCTGCCAAAATTTTTGGCCATGCAGTAGGGTAAAGCGGGGTAAAACGGAATGTGGGGTAAAACGGAACACTTGCATTCAACCGACAATTACGAAGCAAGGAATAAATCGAACAACTTTATATCATAGGACACCTAGGTACAATCTTCAGCGAATACATGCGTGCAAAATGCTTGAGTTAACTGCGCACCATCACAGAAACACTGCGCAATAATCATTACTGAGTAATTTGTAGCGCATGCTAAAATTTCGCCGTAGCGAACATGAGGCCTTCCATTATACCTTTGCAAAGACGACTCACTAATGTAACATTACTCACCGACCCCGTGGTGTCATATAGCTTTGCAATCCCAGAAGACACTACTTATAGCTAGGTAGCTACTTTAACCAGGACCACTTTCTTATTTAGATGCAGGTCAGAGGATGATGACGTATGCACTGCATGCAACAACCTTCACGAGGACAACAACTGGGTTGCCTGTGATGGTTGTGAGGCTTGGTACCACTTTGGATGTGCCAGCTTGGAAGTCTGTCAAGAACCCAGGATCAGTAGCTGTCTGCACTGTGAAGACTCTTAATTCATGCTGAAATGCACTCATTGCTTGCTAATTGCCACCAACAAACTGGAAAATCAATAAACTAAAAAGCAATGAGCATATAACTCGCTAACAAACGCTAAAACGAATTATTCGCTGGCATACCGTTTTACCCCGCCTGCCATTTAGAAAATAGTATCGCGTATATAAACAAAATGCTGCCTGTTGCTCGTAGCAGCGAACGAACAAGATTGGTTTTACTGTAAATGGATAGAGTAATACTACCTCTAGTAATATACAGAAACTTGAACCCTAGGGTATCATAGCTTGTTTACAGTGCGGGGTCAGAATTGCAATCGTGAATTGTGTTCCATTTTCCTCCGCTTTACCCTATATACGATACATCATCATAATAAAATATTATGGTAGATATCTTCTGGAGCACCTACACAGTTTCAATTGCATACATAGGCTCATTTCTAAATATTGTTAGTGTTATATGTATGTATATGTGTGTAGGGATCAAGCATAGCCTCTCAAACAAGCAGTGAAGTGCTCTGGATTCTCTATGAAAGCTGCGAGTGTACCTTGCCATATGACCTTTCAGTGCAAGACGGCTACATCACCTGTACGTTAAGTGACTATATTATCTTTAGAGCCAAACTCTCTACGAAAGACTTATCCACAGATCTGGACTCTCTGAAGGTTGATCTCAATAACTCCTTAACCAGACAGGACAGAGAGACCCGAATAACTATCAATGGAGTAAGGTATGTAATATCACCAGGTCCATGTGGACTGACAGTTCCACACCTCGACTCTCCACACTGCTTCAATGACACACTTGACTTTGAGAACAAGACTGTGATGCCCACTGCACAGCTGCAGGCTGCTGTTACCACCTCAAGCCCTCCTCAAGACTACACTGCAGTCACCACTATTGTGGCCGTCATGTGTGCTACAATGTTGATATTGGTGCTCAGTGGGTTTGTTGTTTTCCTTGTCATTGGACTGCGTAAAATGTAAGTATATACAAAGTACATATAACTGCACAAAGCACAATACAATAAAAGTGATCATCTGCCTGTTTAGTGCAGTATTTCAACCATATTTTTATTGCATGCTACAATACCTATTGTATAGGAACCACAGGCGAGCTTCTACTGCATATGCGAAGGCAGCACATGACTTGGAAATGGTAGCGGAGGGTCGCCCCAGAAACAACCCACTGCCACGTGGTAATGACCATGTGTACACTAATGACGGTGTTCCTGTTGAGCGCAACCCCAGCTATGAAATGGTGCAGTACAACTAGACAGTCCTCACTGCCTTAAACCTGGGCCGATATAGCTTGTACTATAAACTTAGATTACTATATAGCGTGTGAATGTAAATGCTAAATGTGGGGGCTGATGTAGATTGTCCTGTACACATTTGGATTGCTATATAGCGTGTGAATGTACAGCTAGACACATACTTGCTAGCTGTGTAAAGTAGCCTAAACATAACATGCACACAGTCACTGTAGCTTTGTAACTATGCTTAATTGTTTTGAGTTGTTCATTTTATTAAACTGTTCATTATGGAGAACAGTTGATCCCTAGCTTATGCACGTGTGATAGACCATTTTAACAAAGGATTGTTTGAGTCCTAACAGGAGAAGGGCACAATATTATGTAATAGAAATAACAGCACACCACAGCACAATACAACATCATGCTACAGAGTCTGAAACAAATAGATGATGGGCGATTTATGATCATCTATTGCATGAATGATGGCCAGTCCAGCCCCATCACCCATGCCAATCCAATTTCAATCTCAATCCTGTATATAATGCATTAATTGGTAGCTCTGAGAATGGCAAAGGACATCTGGGCCTGCACCCATTACCATCAATTCGCTGTAGGACCTATTTGCCATTTCATTGCCAACTTCTCTGCGACCCACTTGGAACTGCCATACGCTGTGAACGCACACTTGCGTCTCATCCCATTTATATAAAGAAACTATGACTGACCAACCTAACCAACCACTCAGTCCTCTTCAGGAGTTTAGTATATATATTTCGCTATACATCCACACTCATACACACAAATACAAAGTGCATGGTTGTGACTCACTTTCTTCCACTTCCTCTTCACTGCATCACTGAGACGGTTAAAAGAGGGGCCATCATTTGGAACAACCATAGGCTCATTTAACTCGAGAGTTGAGTGTCTACACATTAATTTTTTAAACTCTGTGAATATCAATTTTCATATGGCAGCAATACTCTTTTCTGGATTACTCACAAGTATAATTATACATTGCATATCTATACTTAGATCGTAGAGTATTGTAAACACAAAATTATATACTATGCAGATCTTTACAGATGCCCAGTACGAACATATTCGCACTAAGGGCTGCAGGACTGCTCTTTTGTACATTTCATCATGTTGTGCAGTGCCCACAATGTTGTGGTACAGTTTGGAAGTTGGAAAAATTAACTGCATATTTAGTTTTCCCCTTGCCAGCCTTGTGTGTGTGTGTGTGTGTGTGTGTGTGTGTGTGTGTGTGTGTGTGTGTGTGTGTGTGTGTGTGTGTGTGTGTGTGTGTGTGTGTGTGTGTGTGTGTGTGTGTGTGTGTGTGTGTGTGTGTGTGTGTGTGCAGGCACATGCATGTGTGTGTGTGTGTGTGTGCATGCGTGCATATGCATTCAATGGTTTGACTCACTCACTTTGACCCCAGTGCCGCCTGTCTGTTGCCACATTGGCTCCTGGGACATCTCGTCAGACTCACGCTGTTGTGATGCTGCTATCTTGCTGTTCACCTTATGCACATAACGCCTCTGGAGGGAAGAAGAATGGAAGGAGATATATAAGGGGACGAATTGGACAATGAAAGTAAGTGAAAGTGATCTTTCACGAGGGAAAGACTAAATTGCATGATGTACAATGTATGTAAAGTTTTGGCTATTGGTAGCTAGTATATATGTTGCTAGATACGATACAGAGCTACATATATATATATATATATATAATATATATATATTTGTTGCATGATGAAGCCATACATCAAAGACGGGAAGTGTGCAATATCAAGTCCAATGCACACTTCGGTGTGCATTAGCCTTCTAAGAGCCCCCCTGTAGACATAACAAACATGAAATGAACCAATGACAATATGGATTAGACCAATCATTTTCCATATGTGTACAAACAGTTTTGTCTACTTCAAATTCTTTGTTTACTTTCTCATAAGTTGCAGCTGGAAGTACCTACAAACTCATCACAAAGAATAAAATCAGCACCTTGCATAAACACTATTGTCAGCTGAAAACAGTTGATGTATTAGGAAAGTATTGATGTATTAGGAAAGTATTGATGTATTAGGAAAGTATTGATGTATTAGGAAAGTATTGATGTATTAGGAAAGTATTGATGTATTGGGAAAGTATCTAAATGATTTTACTGCTTCAAACATGGCTCTTCAGTCTTTGCAGGCAGGGCTCTTTCACCTTCATCCTCTCCTGAAACGTCTTTAGTGCTCACGAGGTACTGACTTCTGTGTTCTTCTGCGTGTAACGCTTCGACATCTGCTCAAAGTCGTCGTCAAGCGCGCGGTTTAATTCATGAAAGGATGAAAAATTAGACCACGCGCTTTCAACGGCTTTAACCGGGGGACGGCCTCCGTTGTATTCGCTGCGTGCTTAGCCATATCGGTACCTTTCGGACAGAGTAGGGTCCTAACTAGTATCGCTGGCAACGTTAGTCTATTTCGTTCGATAGCGAGGGAAACAGCTCTGCTATAAATCGTTAAAATTGCAACAAGCTATAACATGGACGTGAGGGCGCTTAGCTCATTTATAGCCCTCGGGCGCTTCGCGCCCTCGTGCAATAAATATGCCAGCGCCCTCGCGTCCATGTTATAACTATTACATACATATATATATATATATATATATATATATATATATTTGCACTGCCAACACCACTGGCGAACATTAGTTGGCCACAGGTTTATATAGCTGCACTCACACACAAGTAGGCACTGTATATATAGGCTATATATCAGGGGTATGCAATGCAGGCATACAATAGCTAGATAAATGCAAGTGCATTGTATGTACACCAAGTATATATGCATTGCATATAAGCATAGGTAAATACATGCAGGTATGCATTGTAGGAATAAGTAAATACAGGTATACAGGTAGGTATATATGTAGAGGTATGCATTGTCTATGTATATATATATAGGTGGTAGGCACTGTATAGTAGTATGCATTTAGACGTATGTAAGCAAACACAGGTATACACTGTATTGGATTGAGGTAAACACAGTATATAGGTAGGCATCGAGACATACAGTATGTATAGGTGTACAGGTAGGTATTGCAAACATATACAGGCATAACAAACACACAGGTGCTGTGATGTGTATGCACTGTGTGCATATATACATTGATGTGCAGGTATGGATTGTGGACAATACGTTTGCACAAGTTTGCATTATAATATTGCAAGCATATGCATATAATTACACAAGTGACTTACACTGGGTATATAGCTACTATAATGTATTATATTTTCAAAGCTTTGTGCATTTATACCAGCCAAAATTCATTGTTCATGTATGTATACAAAAGTGTTCATTGTCCAGTAATTTAGGCCATGCAGCTACGCGTTATGAATTGGAGGGCTCCCTCCGTGAGGCCCCTCTGTCATTGGCAAGCACCTGGAAGCAATCTCCTCTGCATTCAAGAAAACAAGTTAGCTTTCAATAAGTGAAAACCATGCTCCACAGTGTGAGGTCAGCCAAACTGAGGAACTTTTTGACGCATTTGCACAATCTTCATACAGCACTGCTTGGACTGAGGAATGGCAATTCTTATTATAGCAATACTGCTTTCTGGATCACTAACTGGCTAATTGCATAATGTGTGTGCCGAGCTTTAAAAGGCAACTTAAACACTGTGCAGTCTTTCCATACCCTTTCTTTGCGTTGCTATTCGTGTCAGCACCTTCCAAGTGGCCAGTAGGAACAGCAACCACATCCCTGGGACATTGTGGACGGCTACTACAGCTCCAGCTACATCAAGTACTTCTATCTGCATTACCAGCGCAGCAACATGGCCGGCCAAACGGCCTGGGGGGTCCAAACCGGGGGGGTCTTGTTTCTCAGGGCGCGCCCCTCCCCGCGGTCACAGCGTGTTGACAGGACAGAGTGATTGCTTATAAGTAACCTACCTACCTTTCTGAACTGAGGAGGCCAACATTCTGAAGATGGCTATTCTTATTTTAGCAATATTGCTTTTTGGATCACACGTACGTAGCTAGCTCCATGGCTACTTGCGTAATAACCTGGAAAAATTCAAGTTCACAGGATGAACTGATTGATATGAAGCTATGGGCATTCAAAATTGCCCTTTTAGTTAAGAAAATAGCCGCACCTGCTACCTTAATATCGAATTACGAGGCAATCTAATCACCCTGTACGCTTTCCTTGCGTTTCTGCAGATGCCCAAGACCAGTACATTCGCAACTTCCGGACCACCAAGAGCAGCACCCAGATCACCTTCTCTTGGGATATTGTGGACGGCTACTACAGCTCTAGCTACATCAGTTACTTCTATCTGTATTACCAGCGCAGAAGCTCTACTAGTGGACTGCACATCTCTTACAGCTCAGCAAGTGGCTATAGCCGCTACGTCAGCTACACCACTCCACTGGTAACCTTTCCCAGTGGACCCTACATCATGTGGCTACGGGTGTACAGACCTTCACTGGAACCCCAGTATACGTACTTATTCAAAGAAGAAGTATGTGAAGATTGATAAGTGGTGTCTATAACACCTTACCTAATGGAGGTCCATGGTCCACTTAAGCAAACCCTTCTTAGATACTTCTGCCGAATTACTATGCCTGAAAATTATTCATACATGCTGGTATCCAGCCAGTCCACCTTATTCCATGTATGGTGTGTGCCATTGTTCAACTGAAGTGAGGTCACTTACCATTTAGGCCACAGGACTAGCTAATATTCTAAGCATCTACACAATATAAGGCCATGCAAATTTGATTCACAGTTTATCGTCCAGCAATTTTAAATTGGGCATGAGGGAGGGAAGTCATATTTCACTTCTCTGCCTGCAACCAGTTGACATCCGTGTTTCTTTACCGACTTGAGAACAGCAACTGACAACTTATTCAAGTGTAAACAATGGAAAGCTAACTTGCTTGAATTGACAAGAACTGCTGCAGTGGTTTTATTGACAAGATATAAACCCTAAAAGTATGTCATACTAAATGTCACAAGGAGCAACTCATTGATCATAATGAAAAATGAAAATTGGGCAGCACAGAGAAAATTGCATGGAGGCGGTGACACTAAACTAGGAATCGAATTTGCCAAGCCTAAAGGAAGGTACACTCTACAGGGTTGCACCTCAGAATGTTTTATGCACCTTTGCCCAAGTTGTTGTTTGAAAAGCAAGGTGCACAACGCCCCGTGTGTGTGTGTCTGTGTGTGTCTGTGTGTGTCTGTGTGGTGGTGGTGGTGGTCTGTGTGTGTGTGTGTGTGTCTGTGTGGTGGTGGTGGTGTGTGTGTTTGTGTGTGTCTGTGTGCGTGAGTGTGTGTCTGTGTGGTGTGTGTGTGTCTGTGTGTGTGTGTGTGTGTGTGTGTGTGTGTGTGTGTGTGTGTGTGTGTGTGTGTGTGTGTGTGTGTGTGTGTGCGTGTGCGTGTGTAACCAGAGTAACTGTGTATACATAGCCTTGTACATTCTGCATTACCCTTCAGGCTAGGGCTTCCTATCAACTGTGTCAACCGTGTTTACATCTAATAGTCTGGCAAAACATTACTCCTCCACATTGTTCATGTGCTACCAGCCACACACCTGGTTACAAATCATCATAATTGGGGCTCACTCAGGCTCGACCCTCACGAGGAGAGAGTTTGTCGGTATATATTTCTATCGTACGTCGTGCCATAACTTTTTATTTCGTTACCAAAATGGCCGCTACTCATGCCGACTAGCTTTAAACAGTGGGTTCTCAGCCTCTGGAGAGGCGTGCCTCATTGATAAGATATAAGAATTATTTTCGTGGGTGTTTCCCGGTTTTATTCACTTTCTATTCACTTCTCTCCAATTAATTTACTCATAGTGCGCTCCTGCAGTAAACCATATATGGCCATTAAACCATATATGGCCATTAAACCATATATGGTCATTAAAATTGACAAATTCTAACGCATATATAAACACAGGAACACTCACACTACAGTTAGTTGCAATTGGTCTACTGCAGCCAGAAGAGGAGCAGTCCGTTCAATTTGAATGGTACTGGTGAGACTATGTTATTGGAGCGCGCCTGAGCGAGACCCACCTAGCTAGTGTGTTGTATGGCTGAAGTCCCAGTCTGTCACCGGTACCGGTAAATGTTTGATGTGTATGCCCGTTACAATTTTGTGTGCGCATATGCATGTCGTTTCGTGTGTGCGGACCGCAAATATTAATATGCATAGTATTACTATGTTACAATATTATAGGGTATAGTGTTAACGGTCATTTTAGTATTAGGGTCAGGGTTAGGGTTTGGTATTATTTTATATTTCGTGATCGGTACATGAAGTAATGGCCCGTTAACACGTCGCAATGGTGTGCGCATGTCGTTTCGTTAACACGTCGCAACGGTGTGTGCATGTCGTTTTGTTAACACGTCTGGGCGGCTGGCGCGGCTGCCTGCACACGGTGTCACGTCTGGGCTAGGGCACACTTTAAAAGCTCTGCCTGAAGCAACAAAACTTCAAAAGGGTGCGAAGTGCTCTTGCGCCGGCGTAGCGGTCGCTGGGCGCCGCTCGTCACAATAGAGCTGCCGGCCATAGGAAAAGCACAACCCCGTACGGTAGTTGCCATGCCACCTTTCCAGCCTGCCTCTGCAGATATAGCGCTTTCTTGGCCGACAGTTCTTTGCCATCAGCTCTAGCTGTTGTATGCATCCTGGCTAGCACGCCTAATACCTGTGCTGACGCAGTACAACAAGAAAGGCTTCGGAGAAGAAGAGAACGTGATCGGCAGCAGAGAGCAGAAGAAACTACAGGACAGGGAACAGCGGTTGGCTAGTGTGTGCTGCCGTTCTTGATTAGAAATTGCATGCGCATGCAATGCTAGCAACGCAGTGCAAGGCTCGCCCAACGATGCAGTACATTCGTCTAGTTATAGCTAAAGAAGATAAAACAGTTAAGCCTTTCAAACTTTATCACGTTCGACGTGCGTCTCCCAGTGCCAGCTACACTTCTCAAGACATGGATCAGGAAGCGCCCACACAAATAATTGTATTTGGACTATAATATTTTCCCTCGCAAGTTGTGGTACTATTTTAAGAACTGCTTTAAGGGCCTAGCTGCGCAGATCCATTTGCAGGAAATTGAGGGAATCGTCTCCTGACAATGAATTTATCACGTTCGACGTGCGTCTCCGAGTGCTAGCTACACTTCTCAAGAAATGATCGCAAATACATACCAGATTGGAGTCGCTGTATAGGGTAAAGCGGGGGAAAACGGAACACAATTCACGATTGCAATTCTGACATCGCACTGTAAACAAGCTATGAAACCCTAGGGTTCAAGTTCCTGTATATTACTAGAGGTAGTATTACTCTATCCACTTACAGTAAAAACTATCTTGTTCGTTCGCTGCTACGAGCAACAGGCAGCATTTCGTCTATGCGAGATTAATTTCGGTCAAAATGGCGGGCGGGGTATAACGGAACGCCAGCGAATAGTTCGTTTTATCGTTTGTTAGCGAGTTATACGCTCGTTGCCTTTTAGTTTGTTGATTTTCCAGTTTGTTGGTGGCAATTAGCAAACAATGAGTGCATTTCAGCATGAATTAACGAGTCTTCACAGTTCAGACAGCTACTGATCCCTGGGCTCTTGACAGGCGTCCAAGCTGGCACTTCCAAAGTGGTACCAAGCCTCACAACCATCACAGGCAACCCAGTTGTTGTCCTCGTGAAGGTTGTTGCATGCAGTGCATACGTCATCATCCTCTGAGCTGCATCTAAATAAGAAGTGGTCCTGGTTAAAGTAGCTACCTAGCTATAAGTAGTGTCTTCTAGGATTGCAAAGGCTTCCCGACACCACGGGTCGGTGAGTAATATTACATTAGTGAGTCGTCTTTGCAAAGGTATAATAGAAGGCCTCGTGTTCGTTACGGCGAAATTTTAGCATACGCTACAAATTACTCAGTAAGGATTATTGCGCTGTGTTTCTGTGATGGTGCGCGGTTAACCCAAACATTTTGCATGCATGTATTCGCTGAAGATCGTACTTAAGTGTCCTACGATATAAAGTTGTTCGATTTATTCCTTGCTTCGTAATCATCGGTTGAGTGCAAGTGTTCCGTTTTACCCCGCGTTCCGTTTTACCCCGCTTTACCCTATACAGCACAGTCCACGAGGATGCTCAGAATCAGTTCGCAATTACATACCAGATTGCAGCCGCTGTACAGCATAGTCCACAAGGGCACGGCAATCCCCCATCCACCTTTTCAAATCTGTTATAGGTTTTCGCTGCATACCGGCAAACGTAGCTTTCTTTGGTACTGCCATTATCGCTCGGACCACGTTGGAGTTTGCGCGCAACAAAGTCGATGGTTTTACACCGCCAGGGTCAGGTGCTATTTCATACTTCATATACAAAGTAGAGCAGCAACCACTGAAGCACAAAATTGCTGTCTCTATTCAGTAGACCTACATTACATAGATGAAAGCATATGTATATTGCCCACTAACATCATAATTATATGCATAGGTACATTCGCCCCTGAACTCATACTTGTAGTGTCACTAATGTAATTACAGCTTAACAATACTCTCACACATAAACTTCAGTACATCACAGTACAACCCATACATCTGCTGGTACAGTAAGTGCCCAAAGGTCTTCCTCAGCACTACCATTCAACATGGCATACTGCAGAAGTCTGACACAAGCTATATATTTCATACTTCAGTACATGCATGTGAACAGTAACCACTGAAGCACATAATGGCTGTCTCTTTTACGTTCCTCTATATTACATATAATATATATATTTAATAATTTATGTATATTGCCCAATAACATCATAATTATATGCATAGGTTCATTTGCCCATGACCTCGTAACACGTATAATTATTGTTTAACAACTCTCACATATAAACTACAGTACACCACAAGTAGTGGCAATATAGGGCTGGTGTATAGAGAAGAAGATCATAGCCACCTGCAAGGTACAGCAAACTTAGTGTGAGGGCCAAATAGGCAGTGGTGGCCTATGATCTCAAGACCACTTGATTATACAATTGTGTGTATATAAAACAGCTTAGAATCAATCACCCTTGTCTTTGCTATACAGATGGCAGTCTTTCCTCCCCTGTTGTTCACTGTGACAGCAGTTGTCCTACTGTGCGGATCACTCACAGGTGAGGCAGGCATAGGCCTTCTACATATTGCCTTAATGTTATTGCTAGTCGTCCACTACAACACTCACAGATGCTCAGGAAGTTGTTCGCAACTTCCAAACCAACAAAAACAGCAAAGTAGATGAATGACGAATGGGTTATGTGCAGACAATTGGTGGCTGTTAGATTATTATGATCTAACAAATGTTAGATGTTTTGTTTTATGCATGTGAGGCACAGTGGCAGTGAATAAAAACACTTAGAATTATAATATACTGCAGCATAAATGCTCATCATTATGCCATGGAGATAATGAATAGGGTGCATGTGACAGCAACACTATAAAGAACTTTGCATTGTATATGGCTCCTCAGGCTTCAGTATGCTGTTATGTTTTGATCAACAGTGCTATGTACATGTTTTGCATTGCACCTGAAAGTTTCAGCTAACCCACCTGGTTGCAGTTCAACATAGTTAACAATAGTCTGCACATGCTTGCATTTGGTGTGCGAAGATACACAACTAAGAACAAACATTTCCTTATTAAAGATGAAAGTACAAAAAAGGAATGGAGTGAGTAGGAAAAGAACAGTTTTGTCAACATCCTGAGAAACACGTAGCACAACTTGAAGCTGTTTGTGTCTCGTGTGCACCTATGCATTTAGTGTAGGTGTGAGTGAGAATGCGCATATGGAGTGACACACATGCTCGCATATATTATTATAAATATTCATGTTTGTATGTGTGTGCATTTCGAGCGACGTCAGTGTGTTTGTCGATGTGGGATGACCAAGTTGATAAGGAAGGCAGAATCAATTAAGTTGGTTTGAAGTTTAGAAGTACGAGAATTATTTCCTCATGAAATTACAAAATAGAGCTACAACAACTTTGCAATGTGCTATTTTGTATTTATATATACAAATTCTTATTTAGGCCTTCGTCTTTGTACCATTTGCAGCTAAAATGCTAATATAATCTATATGTATGTATAATATGTAATACACAACTTTTAACCTTATACTACACACACATTATGTATTACATAATGTAATATACATACTGCATAGCTCCAGTCACTGTACTTGTGCATCCTGCAGGCCAATTGCATATATATACGGTAGTAAGTATACCACACAGTAACATAATACATATACACAATTATTTTCATGTTGAAGCAATTATGTAGGTATAATATATATGACATAAATATGTCAAAAGGAAAAGTCTCAATGTATACATATTACTCATTTCTCAAACATCATCGACTCTTTTACTGCAGGTCTCTGAGCCTCCCACCTCCCCTTCCTCCCCTCCCCTCCCTTTCCTCCTCCTCTTCGTTAGGTCATCGTGTGTGTGTGTGTGTGCGTGTGCGTGTGTGCGTGTGTGTGTGTGTGTGTGTGTGTGTGTGTGTGTGTGTGTGTGTGTGTCTGTGTGTGTGTGTCTGTGTGTGTGTGTGTGTGTGTGTGTGTGTGTGTGTGTGTGTGTGTGTGTGACGTGTGTGTGTGTGTGTGTGTGTGTGTGTGTGTGTGTGTGTGTGTGTGTGTGTGTGTGTGTGTGTGTGTGTGTGTGTGTGTGTGTGTGTGTGTGTGTGTGTGTGTGACGTGTGTGTGTGTGTGTGTCAGACCCAAGCAAAAGAAAGTTGTTGCAACACATCAAAGCAATACTTTGTTGCGTCATGGATGATTCAGAAACATTCACACGTGTGTACGTGAGATGTATGTAAGCACAGTAAATACAGGCATGCAATGTATATACATATCTATAGGCAATACACAAGTAGGCACTGTATACATATAAAATTATAGTAAAGTATATTGGCTATATATTTATAAGTATATAATATGCATTACATATAAGCATAGGTAAATACAGGTATGCACTCTACAGGATTGAGGTCAACACAGCAGGTAGGCATTGAGACATACAGTATGTATAGGTGTACAGGTAGATATTGTAGGCATTGCAAATGTATACAGGCATAAGCACGCAGGTACTGTGATGTATGCACTGCATGCATATATATACATTGATGTGCAGGTATGGATTGTGGACAATACACTTGCGCAAGTTTGCATTATAGTATTGCAAGCATATATAATTACAAGTGACTACACTGGGTATATAGCTATGATAATGTAATATATTTCCAAAGTTTTGTGTGTTTATACTAGCCAAAATTCATTGTTCATGTATACAAAAGTGTTCATTGTCCAGTAATATTGGCCATGCATAGCCACTTTTGCGTTATGAATTGGAGGGCTCCCTCCGTGAGGCCCCTAACAGGCTTCGCCATTCTCATGCAACTGGAAGCAATCTCCCCTGCATTCAAGAAAACAAGTTAGCTTTCAATAATTGGACACCATGCTCCACAGTGTGAGATCAGCCAAACTGAGTAACGTTTTTGATGTATTTGCGCAATCTTTAAACAGCACTGCTTGTACTGCGGAAGGCACATCCTGGCAATTCTTATTATAGCAATGGATCACTAACTGGCTACTTACATAATGTATGTACCGAGCTTTAAAAGGCAACTTAAACACTGTGCAGTCTTCCCATGCCCTTTCTTTGTGTTGCTATTCGTGTCAGCACCTTCCAAGTGGCCACACGAACAGCACCCACATCACCTTCTCCTGGGACATTGTGGACGGCTACTGCACCTCCAGCTACATCAGTTACTTCTATCTGCATTACCAGCGCAGCAACACGCAACAGTGCGATCCTTTTTAGGGTTTTAGGGTAGGGCGAGTCCTTCACATGGGGGTCCACCTATCCCCATTTAGACATCCCGGTCAACGGACCGGGGGTCCAAACCAGGGGGGGGGGGTCAAATCTGCGACACCGGAAACTATCTTGTTTCCGAGGTGGACCTCCCCGCGGTCACAGCATGTTGACAGGACAGAGTGATTGCTTATAAGTAACCTACCTACCTTTTTGGGCTGAGGAGGCCAACCTTCTGAAGATGGCTATTCTTATTTTAGCAATACTGCTGTCTGGATCACTCTCATGTACGTAGCTAGCTACGTAGCTACTTGCAATCTAAGCACCGTGTAGTAAGTAAGTGTATCTAGCGTAGCTACGTAGCTACTTGCGTATTAAAATGACTTAGGAGGCAATCTAAGCACCCTGTACCCTTCCTTGCGTTTCTACAGATGCCCAAGACCAGTACATTCGCAACTTCCGTACCACCAAGAGCAGCACCCAGATCACCTTCTCTTGGGACATTGTGGACGGCTACTACAGCTCCAGCTACATCAGTTACTTCTATTTGTATTACCAGGGCAGGTCTTCATCCTATGGTTCCTCAATAAGCATCTCTTACAACTCAGCAACCCGCAGTGGTACCACCTTCAGCTACACCAGCCCGCTGGTACCCTTTCCCAATGGACCCTACATCATGTGGCTACGGGTGTACAGACCTTCACTGGAACCCCGAAATACTTATTCAGAGAAGAAGTATGTGAAGATTGGTAAGTAGTATCTACAACACCCTACCTATATAATAGAGGTGCATGGTCCCCTTAAGCAAACCCTTCTTAGCTACTTCTGCCGAAATACTATGCCATCCACCATATTCTATGCTGTGGGCCATTATTCAGCTGAAGTGAGGTCAGGGAATCTTACCCGGCCTTTAGACCACAGTGCTAGCTAATATTCTAAGCATGTACACAATGTAAGGCCACTTTAAATTGGGCATGAGGGAGGGATGTCATATTTCACTATTTTTTATTTCTCTACATGTAACCGTTTGACATCCCTGTTTCTATACATACCGACTCGAGAACAGCGGATGACAGCTTATTTTAAGTCTGAACGATGTAAAACTAACTTGCTTGAATTGACAACATATCCAGGTCCAAGAACTGCTGCAACAAAAGTAGAAAGGCACCACCCAGTCTTTTGAAAGGGGCCATCATGTGGAACAACCATAGGCTCATTTAACTCGAGAGAGTTTGGTGTTTAAACGCTGACTTCAAATGAGGATAGCAACTCTGTGAATATTTCATATCTTGATATTGCAGTAATACTGCTTTCTGGATCACACACAAGCATATACATTATGTATCTATAATTAGCTAGATAGTTAATTAGTAGATCGTAAGAGTATTATAATACACTATGCAGATCTTTACAGATGCCACCCTTAGAGGAACGGTTTTATTATACAAGATACCTAAACCCTAAAAATATGTCATACCAAGCGTCACAAGGAGCAACTCATTGAACATAAAAAATACAAATTGGGCAGCCAGAAAAAATTGCTTGCAGGCTAAACTAGGAATTGAATTGGCCAGGTACACTCCACACGCTTGCACCTCAGAATGTTATGCACTTTTCCTAAGTTGTTGTAGAAAAGCAAAGTGCACAACACCCCGTGTGTGTGTGTGTGTATGTGTGTGTGTGTGTCTGTGTGTGTGTGTGTGTGTGTGTGTGTCTGTGTGTGTGTGTGTGTGTGTGTCTGTGTGTGTGTGTCTGTGTGTGTGTGTGTGTGCATGTGTGTGTGTGTCTGTGTGTGTGTGTGCATGTGTGTGTGTGTGCATGTGTGTGTGTGTGTAAACCAGAGTGACTGTGTGTGCATTCTGCATTGCCCTTCAAGCTATATAGGGCTTCCTGTCAACTGTGTCAACTGTTTACATCTAATAGTCTGGCAAACCCACCTTGTTCATGTGCTACTAACCACACACCTGGTTACAAATCATCATAATTGGGGCTCACTCAGGTTCGACCCTCACTTATGAGGAGTAAAGCAAGTTTGTCCGTATATTTTTCTATCATAAATTGTGCTATAACTTTTTATTTGTCGTTACCAAAATGGCCGCTGCTTACGCCGACTAACTTTGAACAGTGGGTTCTCCACCTCTGGAGGGGCGTGCCTCATTGATAAGAGTTCATGAAGGGAGAGGCTGTCCACGTGAATGGGGATGAGAATGCAATTGACTAGGGAGCTGTCTGAAGGCACACACCTCAGGAACAACAGGATTAATAGCTACTGTGATTGCACTCTAGCCACGCACACACACACAATGCACAGTGTTGTTTGGGTTCTTGAGGGGCCGGCACCTCATCAATTTTCCGGCACCTCATCAATTCACGAAAGGTGGGGCTAACCAGGTGAACAGGTGGGAATCCAATCTGGGGCTGTCTGTAGGTACACCTCAAGAACAAACTGTTAATTGCACTCTAAGGCAGCACGTGTGTCCACACATAATGCACACTCTCATTATGGCATACTAATGGTCAGTCTGAATTCTGTCAACCAGTTCTCGTGCAGTTTAGATCCCATGCAAATGCATGCGTGCGTGCGACAATAGCAAAAGAAGACACTTCCTCGGGCTCACCCCACAATGCTTTGCATTCACTAGTATGAATTATGGTCAGTTATTATGTTGTTGCTGTGTAGGAAGTTATGTAACTTTCAGTCCCTCCCTGTTGCTGCATACATCATGTATACCCTGCAGCTGCCAGCTGAGGTTGTGTTATGTATATAGTGTGACCTCCCATAGGCTGTTATTGACTGATTCTCCGTAGCTACATACCACATGCTTAAATTTAAACATGAATCTACTGTCTAAATGCACTAAATGTGATTATCACACACACGCATGCACACTGTGCGTACACACATTATGAGTGCTGGAATTAAAGCAAATTACCAGCAATCTTAGAAAACTATTTAGACAGTGCATACATCTTTGCCATTATTTACATTTCAGGCCATTTTGCACACATCTCATCATTCCCTCCGGATGGACTCACAGTGCATAGATTATTGCCACTCATTGGGCATGTCATTTCAGTTTATATGTTACTATTACAATCAAAAACAGCATGCTTACAAATGTTACATTATCATTGCATACAGGTGGGATTGACACTGTCCTCGAGTTTAAGGTGCACTTTGCTGAGCCAACACCAACTTGCTCTGATTTTCTTGTGAGTTAATTGGGAATGCTATTAAGTACTCAATATTCTTGGAGGCATTTAAGAAAAACTGAAAGAAACAAGTGATGTCAACTCAGCACTTTGACCCATCTCATTTCTTTGAAAATCAGCAATCGCCACGTCTGATCTGTAGCCAAAGCTTTTCAAACTGCTTGCTACGTATATTGAATGCATGTGAGACATGCATATTTTACAAGAGCATGTAGTATGGTAGTCTGGTGTACCATCCCCTACTTTCTGCCCGCCTTGATAATTATGCCAGGGGCAAGAAAGTTTAGCAGAAAATATCAATACCACTCATGGTAAGCACCTATAGCATAATATGCATACAGTGGAAGACTAATTAGCGAACATATAATTGAGCTCTTACAATTTTGATGGTATATATATATAGTACAATACATCATAATAATAATATATTATATTATATATATTCTGGAGCAGCTATATATACAGTTTCAATTGCATACATAGGCTCATTTCTAAATATTGTTACTGTTATATGTATGTATATGTGTGTAGGGATCAAGCACAGCCTCTCAAACTAGCAGTGAAGTGCTCTGGATTCTCTATGAAAGCTGCGAGTGTAACTTGCCATATGACCTTTCCTTGCAAGACGGCTACTTCACCTGTACGATAAGTGACTATATCATCTTTAGAGCCAAACTCTCTACGAATGACTTATCCACAGATCTGGAATCTCTGAAGGTTGATCTCAATAACTCCTTAACCAGACAGGAAAGAGAGACCAGAATCACTATTAATGGAGTAAGGTATATAATATCACCAGGTCCATGTGGACTGACAGTTCCACATCTCAACTCTCCACACTGCTTCAATGACACACTTGACTTTGAGAACAAGACTGTGATGCCCACTGCACAGCTACAGGCTGCTGTTTCCACCTCGAGCCCTCCTCAAGACTACACTGCAATCACCACTATTGTGGCCGTCATGTGTGCTACAATGCTGATATTGGTGATCAGTGGGTGCGTTGCTTTCCTTGTCATTGGACTACAGAAAATGTAAGTATATACAAAGTACATATAACTGCACAAAGCACAATACAATAAAAGTGATCATCTGCCAGTTAGTGCAGTTAGTGCAGTATTTCAACCATGTTTCAACCATATTATCACCATGGCTAGGTCCAGCAATGCTCCGGCCCAAGCAGCTACTAGGAGGGAGCAACCCAAACCTCGTGCTAAGCCAAAGTGTGAACTAGAGCCGCGTTATCATAATGAAGATCCTGACCAGATATATACTGAGATGGACAATATCTGACTATATGCAAGCAGTGTGTGTGGTGTGTGGTGTGTGCTTTGAACCCCTTC
>OX465038.1:1408799-1426299 GCA_949841015.1 Aplysina aerophoba | reverse complement strand
GCTTATTTCAAGTCTGAACAATGTAACACTAACTTGCTTGAATTGACAACACATCCAAGTCCAAGAGCTGCTGCAACAAGAGTATAAAGGTACCACCCCAGAGGGACGGTTTTATTGACAAGATACCTAAACCCTATATAAAAAATATGTCATGCTGAATGTCACAAGGAGTAACTCATTGATAATAATGAAAAATGAAATTGAGAAACCTGAAAAAATATTGCATGCGGGCAGGAACGCTAAACTAGGAATTGAATTTGCCAGACCTAAAGGAAGGTATGTAGACTCAACAGGGTTGCACCTCAGAATTTTTATTATGAAATTATGCACTTTTGGCCAAGTTGTTGCTTGGAAAGTAAGGTGCACAACGCCCTCGTGTGTGTGTGCGTGTGTGTGTGTGTGTTGGCATGTGGACGGGGTCAGTGCTTTCCAGTACTATGTTGCACTCAGCGCTTCCACGTGGTGACCCCTGGGCAGCTGTTACTCTGTGATAGCTGGCTAAAGCCGATTGCTGATTGCCCCTAGCTTCTGGGAAAACTTGTTTTTGAGTCCAGGGTGCCATTGGAACCCTCTTGTATGCCGAAGGACTGATTGAAACTAATAGACAAGTTGATGATAACCAAGTTGCTGATGAGAGGAAGATTAATCAAGTGGTAGATGTGTTGGGTAGGTATAAGGTTGATGTAGCTGCATTACAGGAAACCAAATGGTTTGGGGAGGATGAGTATAGAGTTGGGAAGTGTGTTGTGCTGGCTGCTGGCAGGTCAGTCCCAGGACCAGGAGTTGTAAAACAGAGGGGGGAGGGTGTTGCCATTGTATTATCTGGTCCCGCAGTTGGTGCTTGGAAAGAAGGCGGATGTCGATGGAAAACCTGGAGCTCTCTTGGTGACAGCTACTTTGAAGGTGGAGCAGGGTGCCGGTGCCGAAGATCTACATGTGTTTTCTGTTATGCTCCAATATATGCTGCTAGTAGGGAAGATAAGGATGGCTTCTTGACACACTTCAACAAGCTATCTCTGCGGTGCCATCAGAAGGGGACTTCAATGCTAGTGTGGGGTCAAGAATGAATCAGGATGATGATTGGTGGTATGAGAGGGGACCACATGGGCATGGAGTTCTCAATGAGGCTGGGAGAGAGCTGTTGTCTTTCCTCAGTATCAATGAAGCCACTGTGTGTAACACCTGGTTTCCAAAGAGAGCTATTCACAAACAGACTTGGCAACATCTCAAGTCTAAACAGTGACATTGCACTGATTATGTCATCATGAGAGACACCGCAGGAGATGCATGGATGTCACTGTAATGTGCGGGGCACAGTTCAACACTGATCACATGATGCTGAGGATGAAGGAAATTTGTGAATGCCCGTACAAAAGCTGGACAGGCTGTAAGAATGCTTGGTTCCAGATGAAGGCCTTGGAGGCAGAGAGAAGAAGGAATAACAACAAAGGAGTATGGAAGTGCATTAGAGATATATACAGCATGGGAGGAGAGGACTGATACCAACGAGAACAGCCGTAGTGAAGGACGAGAATGGCAACAGCTGCAACACTCCTGAGTCACAACAACAGAGATGGAGGAGACACTTCTCCAATGTCCTGAACCTTCAAAGGGAATTCTCTGTGGAGGAGAGGGTGAGGCAGAGGCCCATGAGACCAGAAATGGGTGATCCACCATCTGCAGAGGAGCTACAGAATGGATTAGGGAAGTTGAAGTGTGGGAAGGCCAGTGGAGAGACTGGTGCAGTTTACATCTGCATCCATTCTCCCGGAGCTTTCAACCAAGGATCCCCTATATGGGAACTCCTCCGCTGCTTCCACCTCCCCTCCCTCCTGAGGATGGAGGTCATGGTCCTCCTCTTTCACCAGTCTGTCTGTCACCATGTGCTTGGATTTGGGGATGCTGTGACTGACAAACTGAAATCATGGTTGGTTTTCTGGTACACCAATGCTGCCTTCTCTGCTGTGAGGTCTTGTGAGTGAAAGGATGGCACCATTATCAGCAAACTGACACTCAGTCACTCTCTTCTCACTTGTATTCTTGCTGTATCTTCTTAACAGTTTCCTGTCCAACTTGTACTGGATGGTCATACCCGCCCCCTCATCACTTCTCACTTTCTCCAACCGCCTCTCTACAGCCAAGCAGGTGTACAAATTGAACAAGGCTGGTCCCATGCAGCAACCTTGGTGAAAGCCATTTTGCATACATATCTCCTCTATCATCATCTCCTCCAGACAGAATCACAGTGCATATATAAATGTTTGACACTATTTGGGCATGTCATTTCAGTTTATATGTTACTTTTACAATCAAAAACAGCATGCTTACAAATGTTACATTATCATTGCATACAGGTGGGGTTGATACTGTCCTCGAGCTCAAAGTGCACTTTCCTGAGCCAACACCAACTTGCTCTGATTTTCTTGTGAGTTAATTGGGAATGCTCTTAAGTACTTTAATAGGGCCTAATACATATTTGTGAATAATAACAATTTCAATATTATTGGAGGAGTTTTAGGAAAACTGAAAGAAACGTGTGATGTCAACTCAGCACTTTGACCCAACGCATTTCTTTGAAAATCAGCATTCCTATATCCTTCCACGTCTGATCTCTAGCCAAAGCTTTTCAAACTGCTTGCACTGTTAAAAATGGGGTGTGACGGTCACACCAATTATCGCTCACACCAACGGTGTGATCGGTCGCACCGATTGTTTAGAGTGACGCTCACACCAATACCGCCATTTGCGCTATTACGCAACCGCGTGCAGCCATTGGCTTGGTTGCGCAAACTGTTCGCGTGTGTATCCTAGGCAACAAGTGACCACGTTTAGGATCCATATAGAGGTTAGTCTGGCGTAGCCCAGACCCTCTTACCTGCCTCCATTTTGTCGATGACGTCATTGGAAGGCAGGAAGAGGGTCTGGTAGATAACTCGACGTTGGTGGTTCAGCGCCCCCCAAAACCTGGGGGGAGTGATAAATGCTAATTAAGCTTTGATCGTCCCCGCACCTGCAATCGATGAACAGTGCGTACGTGTGAACATGGCAGCGTTTGCATTGCAACGAGTGAGGGAAGGCCAGCACCAATTAGTATTCTTGACCCCAAAGAAGCTCTTAGCATCTGTAATCGCTAGCGTGAAACTGCGGTTCCTCGAACGAGAAATTGGCGATCTGCAAACTCTCCAATAAGTACGTTTTGATGATGTGCCGCACAGGTTCTGCAGACGATCCTAGAATGGCAAGCCTCTTCTTTTTCTCAGACATGCTTGACGCTGTCGATTTCCAGCAAATGCGGCAGTCGTCAGGTCTCCGATCGTCTTGCATAGTTGCCTGTCACCTTACGCCGCGCTAGCTTATCACATGTATTGGAATGCGCTACGTAGCTAGTATCTGATTAGTGGGTGACAATTACTGATGTAGAGGCACAGCCTCCGAGCGTGGGCTGAACCACCAACGTCGAGTTATCTACCAGACCCTCTTCCTGCCTTCCAATGACGTCATCGACAAAATGGAGGCAGGTAAGAGGGTCTGGGCTACGCCAGACTATATAGAGGTAAATGGCTGCAGCATACAGCGACTGGACAGGATTTGAGTCTGTGAAGGTGCGTTGAGTGTTTGTGCGCGGTTTCGATGATAGCCTCTCACATATTCGCGTACCCTGTGGCACACAAACGTACAAGCAGATACGTATACGTACGCATGTTCCACGCATACGTACATTACACCGCAAACTCGATCCTGCAGTAGATAATACACTTACATTAGCATGCATGACTACATTGCCTGTAACATTTTGTGAAAAAGTTAAAGCAAGCATTGTAGTAGTCTGTCAACAAAACATTATGTTGCACCTGCTAGTTCAATTGCCATTACCTTTACTTCTGTCATTCATTGATTCATCACCACCATGACTCTCATTGTTCACGAAGACTTCTTTTTGAAGCAGTTGTTCACGAACAGTTCTTGTAGGATGATCATCAGCAACTCCTTCTGGTTTCCAAATTGCAGTTGCGGTCTCAGTACAGACTATAGCACACTCTGGACGTAGCACAGCAGGGTTTGATGTGCTGCACTTATTAATTGTAGACAACTGGAATGTCCAAAATGGTTTGTACCAAAGCTGGTGGTTCGGCAATGCCTCTTGCACATTGTCAGTTGTGGAAACCATTGGAACACTGTCTTTCTTTACACTGAAACGTTCACGTAGTAATGCTGCAAGCTTATTTGTCCACTCGGTCAATCTCTCATCAAAGTACTTTGCCTGACTGTAGGATGGACCTTGCCTCGCTGCTCTAGCTACTGGCAGAGCATCAGCAAATGTAAAGGCAATTCCTGTCTTATTCCACAAAAGCCCCATTTCATTACACCTCTGTAATGATTGAACCAGACTGTTATGCATTCTTGTCTCACAAAATTTGAAGCAGTATATAGTTGCAAACTGACCCCCATTTGTACAATTGAATAAAGACCAAAATTTAATGTTATGTGTAGATGGAGATTCAATAGATCAATCAGATTCAGGCCCACATGTCTCATGGATGGTAACAGGAATTCGCGCTTAAACGTAATGACAATAAGACCTGGAATGTTAGGACTTTTGCAGTAGTCTTCTGGGTATACTTGCACACCTAAAAGGTTGTTGATGAGAGTTGACTTCCCTGAACCGGGATCACCAATGACTAAGATGGTTAGGCTTGTTCAGCTGTGACTGAAAGCTGTTGAAGGAACTTGGACATGTCAGGTCTGAAGCTCATATCATTTCATATAGTGCTATTTCCTGTTTAGAAGTAGTGTTATTGATTGCTGCATACATCTGTTTAGAGGTGCCACAAAGGGAACCAGCTTGTACTAGTACAACTAATAGAGTAGGACAGGCAGTGTAACAATACTACTCGTTAGGGACCTTCTGTCCACCTAGGTTCATGAATATAGTTCACCTCTTACTAAACAAGCATTGGTACCTTCAGAATCCCTCTATAGGGCAATGACAGTTATTCCAGACCTCACACACATGAACCACTGCCAGTAAACAGATCTGCTCAAGTTTATACAATGTCTGCACCTACCCCCACCTAGGCACATGAATACAATTCACCTTCTATATATATATATATACTGGCTATGCCCATGAGGGGCCAATGATTAAACTTTTAGCAAACAATAGGGGTCATGTTGTTCATGAATATATTTAAGACCCTCATTCCATACCTCACCTGATGCAAAATATGCTAACACTGATGTTAGAGTTTGTACAGATCTGTGCCTACCACCCACAAGGACTCATGAATACAATTCACCTCCAAACTGCTAGCAGCAGCACCAGCAACCTTGCACAATTCTGTTGGTAGATGGTTTGTTTCATCATCGACTGTGGACTTAACTTCAAACAAAGAACAAGTATACTCCGTGTTTAGCTGACAAGGCAAATGAAGACATATATTGGTCTCAGCAGGCCTGGTGAGATAATAATCATTATGGTGTGGAGTTTCATGTTTCACTCCCAGGTCTACACTGTTAAAAATGTAGTGTGATGAATGATGGGTCACAGCCGTTACTGGGTGCGAAGGTCACACTAAATTGCCATTTTTATGGTTATGCAATCATGCACGGCCATTTTTTACTGTGTTGTAAGAATGCGTATCCTAGGTAACGAGTCAGCCATTTTGGATAATGGCACCTATAGAGATGGTTGTCGAGCGTCCGTACGGTAAACATGACGGGGAATTGCTCTTTCCATCAAGTATCAGGCGGTTCTGGATGCATTTTAAGTACACGAAACTGAGTTTATTATTCAATTCTCTAATTTTAGCAGCTTCTGAGCTTTGGCTGTGGCTCGTGCACGCAAACACGTGTAGGTACGGTGCAGGTGCTTTGTAGCGAAGTGGCTCCGTTACAGTTGTAGTTTCAGCGTGCACAGTCACTGTCAAGTAGTT
This sequence comes from Aplysina aerophoba, assembly GCA_949841015.1. Lineage (NCBI taxonomy): Eukaryota > Metazoa > Porifera > Demospongiae > Verongiida > Aplysinidae > Aplysina > Aplysina aerophoba. Next base: position 1,420,366 of record OX465038.1, on the reverse strand, counting down.
AGTTATGCCACTGTGCCATGTTAGGGTTAGTGCCGGAGAGGTATCCTTACCATGTTGATCTAAATGGTTAAGAAGGTGAGCATGCACTGCCATCATCAGTGTTTGTCTTTCTGTCTCTCTCTCTCTCTCTCTCTCTCACTCTCTCTCTCTCTCTTTCTCTTTCTCTCTCTCTCGTGTGTGTGTGTGTGTGTCCAGGACACTTTGTGTAATTTCTATGCCACAGATACCATGTAGGGAGGCATCCTTACCATGTTTATCTTAAACATGTCAGTTAAAATGGTGAGCACTCTAATTAACAATGTTTGCATCTGTGTGTGTGTGTGTGTGTGTGTGTGTTTGTGTGTGTGTGTGTGTGTGTGTGTGTGTGTGTGTGTGTGTGTGTGTGTGTATGTGTGTGTGTGTGTGTGTGTGTGTGTGTGTGTGTGTGTGTGTGTGTGTGTGTGTGTGTGTGTGTGTGTGTGTGTGTGTGTGTGTGTGTGTGTGTGTGTGCATGCTGCTCAATGCAATAGAAGGGATGTGTGAATCTGTAGGAAGGAACTGCCATGAGATAAGTGGCACTTGATGAATTAATATACACGTTTCCTTATTATACATAAGAGTACACTGCGCTGACGAGCCCCAATATAGGGCGAAACGGCCGCAAAGCTGTCTGCAGTTCTCTTGCAAATTAATTTGTTCACCAGATTGCAGTGCAGTTGCATATGCATGAAAAACTTGAATGGCTCTAAACTGGGATTTCATAGAAGAAATAAGAATTCTATATTCTTATGCATAATTAGCTATAGCTGTACAGTATGTAACAATAATGGTGAGTATCACTCCTTCCAAAGAGTGTGATCCTCACACCTCATTTAACTAGTGAGAACATCACACCGAAACGTGGTGTGACTCCTGTGGCAGACTGTTCACACCAATTAACAGTGTGATCATCGCACCACATTTCTAACAGTGTGCTATACTGAATGCATGTGAGACATGCATATTTTACAAGTGCATGCAGTATGGTAGTCTGGCATACCATCCCCTACTTTCTGCCCGCCTTGATAATTGTGTGGGGTTAGAAAGTAGAGTATAGCAGAAAATGTCAATACCACATCTTCACAGTAAACACCCATAGCATGGTATGCATACAGATCACTAGGCGGTCTGGCTTTGGGAGACTAGGTTGTTTCTGTGGTTCGACGATTGTTTCAGCTAAAGCGTCTTGCTACTTGTACCTGAAGGAAACCCCAGAAGAAAATGCAAAAGGAGTAAGAATACAGTATATTTGAGTACATGGATAGCCATAGACATCTAGTGCAAGCTGACAGACCAATATCTTCTTTAAGGGAAGTGGTGGAAACATCTAGTTCACTTTACTGTGGACTGTGCTACAGTAGCCACATTTTCCAGGCAGGCCACATTTGGGGCTCCTTCACAGAAAAATTGGCTAGGATCGATTTCTTTTCTCGCTACAACTTTGTTGTAGACCTCATATTTCCTGAAATGAGTGTGCAGGAGTTGCGGCCTGCCGGTAGAATCAGCAAACGTCCTTCAACTGACTAGAAACCAAGTTTCAGCGTCTCCACTCATTTCTGTGCGGAGCTACACCTTGCGATAGTCATTGTTATGCATCATCCATAAAACTCGTCAAAGAATCAGTGTCGGCGACTTACTGCATTGCTGGGCCAGCCACCTTTCGAGCATTAGGAACTGGTGACATAATGCAGATTGCAGAAAGCTACGAGCAGCAATTATCCTCTGAAGTCAGTGACCCATCAAAGTTACTCTTTCTATATAGCAGGTATTTGATAGTGCATGACGACAGCCCCAATGTAGCACCCAATGTGTGTGTGTGTGTGTGTGTGTGTGTGTGTGTGTGTGTGTGTGTGTGTGTGTGTGTGTGTGTGTGTGTGTGTGTGTGTGTGTGTGTGTGTGTGTGTGTGTGTGTGTGTGTGTGTGTGTGTGTGTGCATATGCGTTCAAAGGTTTGACTCACTTAATTTGACCCCAGTGCCGCCTGTCTGTTGCCACGCTGTTGTGATGCTGCTATCTTGCTGTTCACTTTATGCACATAACGCCTCTGGAGGGAAGAAGGATGGAAGGAGATGTATAAGGGGACGAATTGGACAATGAAAGTGGTGATCTTTCACGAGGGAAAGACTAAATTGCATGATGAACAATGTAGGTAAAATTTTGGCTATTGGTAGCTAGTATATATGTTGCTAGATACAATACAGAGCTACATATATATATATATTTGCACTGCCAAACCACTGGCGAACATTAGTTGGCCACAGGTTTATATAGCTGCACTCACACACAAGTAGGCACTGTATATATAGGCTATATATCAGGGGTATGCAATGCAGGCATACAATAGCTAGGTAAATACAAGTGCATTGTATGTACACCAAGTATATATGCATTGCATATAAGCATAGGTAAATACATGCAGGTATGCACTGTAGGAATAAGTAAATACAGGTATTCATTGTAGGCATATGGTTGGTATATAGAGGTATGCATTGTCTATGTATATAGGCGATAGGCACTGTATAGGTACAGGCAAACACGCATTGTAGACGTATGTAAGCAAACACAGGTATACACTGTATTGGATTGAGGTAAACACAGTAGGTAGGCATGATAATCTCTCTGGAAACAACTCCAGCCAATCGTTTTTTGGGGACAGATAGAGGTCCAAAACACAGACGTTTCGACCCCAATCCAGGGTCTTCATCAGTGAGTGATGGTTGCAAAAACAGGGCAGGCCAATTTGTATGCACGGGTAGGGCGGGAAAGGTGATCAGGTGGGACAAAAACGCGGGGCGGGATGAGGGGGGAAAAGTGAGATCTGGTGGGTTGTGGAATGAATAACAGTCCTAGTAAAATAAATAACAATCCTATAGCCTGCCCTGTTGCCTGTCGAAACGTCTGTGTTTTGGACCTCTATCTGTCCCCAACAAACGATTGGCTGGAGTTGTTTCCAGAGAGATTATCATGATGCTACCTAGCCACTCAGAAGTCTTCACACAGTAGGTAGGCATCGAGACATACAGTATGTACAGGTGTACAGGTAGGTATTGCAAACATATACATGCATAACGTACAAACACACAGGTGCTGTGATGTGTATGCACTGTAGGCATACACTGATGTGCAGGTATGGATTGTGGACAATACGTTTGCACAAGTTTGCATTATAGTATTGCAAGCATATATAATTACACAAGTGACTACACATGGGTATATAGCTATTATAATGTATTACATTTTCAAAGCTTTGTGCATTTATACCAGCCAAAATTCATTGTTCATGTATACAAAAGTGTTCATTGTCCAGTAATTTAGTCCATGCAGTAGCCACTTTGTGCGTTATGAATTGGAGGGCTCCCTCCATGAGGCCCCTCTGTCATTGGCAAGCACCTGGAAGCAATCTCCCCTGCATGCAAGAAAACAAGTTAGCTTTCAATAAGTGAAAACCATGCTCCACAGTATGAGGTCAGCCAAACTGAGGAACTTTTTGCCGCATTTGCACAATCTTCACATACAGCACTGCTTGGACTGAGAAATGGCAATTTTATTATAACACTGCTGCTTTCTGGATCACTAACTGGCTAATTGCATAATGTATGTACCGAGGTTTAAAAGGCAACTTAAACACTGTGCAGTCTTTCCATTCCCTTTCTTTGTGTTGCTATTCGTGTCAGCACCTTGCAAGTGGCCACCACGAACAGCACCCACATCACCCTGGGACATCGTGGATGGCTACTACAGCTCCGGCTACATCAATTACTTCTATCTGCATTACCAGCGCAGCAACATGCCAACGGTGCGATCCTTTTTTAGGGGTTTAGGGTAGGGCGAGTCCTTCTCACAAGGGGGTCCACCCAGGGGGTTCACCTATCCACATTTGGCCACCCCAATCTAAACGGACCGGGGGGTCCAAACCGGGGGGGTCTTGTTCCCAGGGCGCGCCCCTCCCGCGGTCACAGTGTGTTGACAGGACAGAGTGATTGCTTATAAGTAACCTACCTACCTTATTGGGCTGAGGAGGCCAACATTCTGAAGATGGCTATTCTTATTTTAGCAATATTGCTTTCTGGATCACTCACACGTACGTAGGCTACGTGGCTACTTGCGTATTAACATCGAATTAGGAGGCAATCTAATCACCCTGTACGCTTTCCTTGCGTTTCTACAGATGCCCAAGACCAGTACATTAGCAACTTCCGGACCACCAATAGCAGCACCCAGATCACTTTCTCCTGGGAAATTGCGGATGGCTACTCCAGCTCTAGCTACATCAGTTACTTCTATCTGTATTACCAGCGCAGAAGCTCTACTAATGGACTGCGCATCTCTTACAGCTCAGCAATTGGCTATAGCCGCTACTTCAGCTACACCACTCCACTGGTAACCTTTCCCAGTGGACCCTACATCATGTGGCTACAGGTGTACAGACCTTCACTGGAACCCCAGTATACTTATTCAAGGAAGAAGTATGTGAAGATTGGTAAGTAGTATCTACAACACCTTACCTAATTAAGCAAACCCTTCTTAGCTACCTCTGCCGAATTACTATGCCTTAAAATTATTCATACATGTTGGTATCCAGCCAGTCCACCTTATTCTATGCATGGTGTGTGCCATTGTTCAACTGAAGTGAGGTCACTTACCCTTTAGGCCACAGGGCTAGCTAATATTCTAAGCATCTACACAATGTAAGGCCATGCAAATTTGATTCACAGTTTATCGTCCAGCAACTTTAAATTGAGCATGAGGGGGGGGAGGTCATATTTCATTTCTCTGCCTGCAACCAGTTGACATCCGTGTTTCTTTACCGACTTGAGAACAGCAAGCTAACTTGCTTAAATTGACAACACATCCGCTGACTAGCTTTGAACAGTGGGTTCTCAACCTCTGGAGGAGTCTGCCTCATTGATAAGAGTTTACAAAGGGAGAGGCTGTCCACATGAATGGGGACGGGAATGCAATTGACTGGGGAGCTGTCTGAAGGAACACCTCAAGAACAACAGGAAGAGTAGCTACTGTGATCACACTCTAGCCACACACACACACACACACACACACAATGCACACTGACATTTGGGTTTTCCCCTCTCAAGGGGCCCACGCCTAATCAATGAGAGTTGAGGAAAAAGCTGTCCAGGTGAATGGGTGGGAATGCAAATGTCTGGGGAGCTGTCTGTAGGTACACCTCAAGAACAAACTGTTGATTGCACTCTAAGCCAGCACATGTGTCCACATACAATGCACACTGTCATTATGACATACCAAATGCTCTGGTCCTCTGTGTTTGGTCAGTCTGAATTCTGTCAACCAGTTCTCGTACAGTTTAGATCCCATGCAAAAGTATGCGTGTGTACGACAATTGCAAAAGAAGACACTTCCTCAGGCTCGCCCCACAATGCTTTGCATCAATAATTGTATAAATTATGGTCAGTTATGTTGTTGTTGTGCAGGAAGTTATGTAACTTTCAGTCCCTCCCTGTTGCTGCATACATCATGTATACCCTGAAGCTACCAGCTGAAGTGTGTTATGTATATAGTGTGAACTCCCTTAGGCTGTTGTTGACTGATTCACCTTAGCTACATACCACATGATTAAATTTAAACATGAATCTACTGTCTATAAATGCACTAAATGTGATTATCACACACACGCATGGACACTGTGCGTACACGCACACACATTAGCTGCTGAGCCATACAGTCACTACGTGGGTTACGAGATGCAGGCCTTGGTTCTCCTCCATCACTATGTCCACTTCCCTTTCGCAGGGAACCAATCCAGTTGCCGTCCTTCATATATACCCTAAGCACTCCTTCTCAGCACTCCTTCTCAGCATTCACTGAACTCAAAACATCCCACTGACCTTGTACACTGTTGACCGTATCCATAACCTCCTTCATCCTCTCTTCCATACTCTCCAGAAATTCCACTTTAACTGTTTTTGCTCCTCTGTCATTTTCACAGTCACCCTGAAGCTTTGTGCAACATTCCATCTCTTCACCCCAGCTCTTCCACTTGCCCTCCTAAAGGACCTCATGCTCTTCCCAATCACTAACTTTGTTCTCACCATACTGTGGTCTTTGTTACAGTTATGTAGCCCCCGCGTCACACACACATCCAGTCATAACATTTGGTGTTCCTTCGTCATTAATACACAGTCTATACAGTGCCACTTGCATGACTTGGGGTGCTGTCATGTCTGCTTGTATAGATTCTCCTCTTTCGAAACTACATGTTGCATACACACACACACAGCACACTATACAATACAATATGCATTTGACGTTGCCAGTTTGGTGTTGTCACACACATGGATGCGCACACGCATTGCAAACTCTATTGCTTTCTTGTGGTAGACAGCAGATCTCAAGGTCAGCACTTTCCCCTTCCCTGCGTTGCGACGCTTCATCCACATATGAAGTGTATTATTTGTCTTCAGTTCAGATATTAATGAAATATAATTATAATGGAAGCAATTCCCTGCATGTATAGCGTTCAAACTATAATATGAAGTTTCACTGTGCATCAGTGCTAGAATTAAAGCAAATTACAAGCAATCTTAGAAACCTATTTAGACAGTGCATAGATCTTTGCCATTATTTACATTTCAGGCCATTTTGCACACATCTATCATCATCCCCTCCAGATGGACTCACAGTTCAAAGATTATTGACACTCATTGGGCATGTCATTTCTGTTTATATGTATGTTACTCTTACAATCAAGACCAGCATGCTTACAAATGTTACATTATCATTGCAGGTGTTGACACTGTCCTCGAGTTTAAGGTGCACTTTGCTGAGCCAACAACTTGCTCTGATTCTTTTGTGAGTTCGTTAGGAATGCTCTTAAGTACTTTAATAGGGCCTAATACGTACGTATTTGTGGATAATAACATTTTCAATATCTTGGAGGCGTTAAGAAAAACTGAAAGAAACAAGTGATGTCAGCTCAGCACTTTGACCCATCTCATTTCTTTAAAAATCAGCAATCACCACGTCTGATCTGTAACCAAAGCGTTTCAAGCTGCTTGCTATATTGAATGCATCTGAGACATGCATATTTTAAAGAGCATGTAGTATGGTAGACTGGTGTACAATCTCCTACATTCTGCCTGCCTTCATAATTACTATGTGGAGGCAAGAAAGTTTAGCAGAAAATATCAATACCACTCATGGTAAGCACCCGTAGCATGATATGCATACAGTGGAAGACTAATTACTAGCGAACATATCATTGATCTCTTACAATTTTGATGGTATATATATACAATACATCATAATAATAATATATTATATTATTGTATACTAGCAGCGCTCCGACGGCTGTGATTCAACAATAGAGCCTTGATGGCACCACTGTTGTTAGCTAAATTCTCAGTTCTTGTTGCATTTGGTAGCTAGCTATATACGTAGGTCTTGGCCATATACAAATAACACCATCCCGGGAATATGTAGCCAAAGCAAGCTGTCTGGCAGTTTGGCTTGGGCAAACCACAGCACATGCAGTTTTTCTGTAGCTTATTTGTGCACAATGGGTGGGCACAGTGGGCTTCTATGCTACGGCGCTCCCACGACGGCGCTCCTCCAGCGGCACTGCTACATTAGTGTTACCAAGTTGACTGGATATGGTGATGAATGGCTGGGAAAAATAGCAGTAAGTGCACAGGGTAGGTGTGTAACACTTATAGCAAAACCTCACTGTAAACAACATTTCTGGTAACTCTGCCCGGTACATGCACAACCACAGAGTTGTGTGAGCCAGTCCATGATTGTGCAACATACAGCATGCCATGGGAGAAACATGGAGTACTCAAGTCTGAAATATGCATGGCATGATAACATTAGTGAATCAAGTATGCATAGCTACATGCAGGTTAGATATGCAAGTTCAACTAACTTGTCATCTTGAAGACGCAGTTGTATTTTCGAATATTATGCAAAAGGTGCTGGGAATGAGGGTGGTGTCCATCATACAGCTGCTGGAGATATTCAGGGGAAGGAGGAAACTGTTGCAGTCGAACCTGTCCATTAGAAGAGCAGATAGATGGAAGTTGGCCAGAAAACCGTACTGCGCGTGCGCTGCAAGCGCAAACGTGTCGCATCTCACCCAAGTACGCTTCTGTTTGAAACGACTGCGGTCATACTCGAAGGCGACGGATGTGTAGTCGTGCACCTTTTTTTCTCCTTACAATGGTACTTGCAGGTTGGAGGTTGCTGGCCAAGGAATGCGCTAGGCGAGCCAGAGCTAGCCTATTATCTCTCTGCTGGGCATCTTCTTGGCAGCGCCTTCCTTTTGCAGCTGCATCCGCTGTATATTTGCGTGCCAGAGAGCGCGAGCGCGAGGGTCTCTCTTGGGCATTGAACCGCGCTTTTACAAATTCACACACAACAACGTGTCCGTAATCTCGCATTCGTCATCCGTATACGCTGGAGAAACATGGCGTCTATTTCCGTAAGAGTGGGAATCCGTGCGGCGCTCTTCTCGGGCGCAACGAATCGTCTTCCGCCTACCCCCTTATGACACTCCCCGTGCGGCGCGCTGTAATAAGGCCAAGTTTCGCGTCCATCGCAGGCACGCTGCGGGAGGAGTTTGCGAACAAAGGATTACGGCTCTACGAAAATATATAAATTACTAGCAGTGAAGCCCCGCCTTCGGCGGGCTCCACTGCTACGGCGCTTCTTCGACAGCGGCCCTTCAACGGCGCTTCGACGACTGTGATTCACGACTTGACAACGACAAAAGAGAGCCTTGATGGTACCACTGTTGCTAGCTAAATTCTCAGTTCTTGCATTTGGTAGCTATAGCTAGCTATATAGGTCTTGGCCATTACAAATAACACCATTCCGGGAATATGTAGCCGAAGCAAGCTGTCTGGCAGTTTGGCTTGGGTAAACCACAGAACATGCCACTCTTCTGTAGCTTATTTGTGCTCAGAAAAACACTCGAGCATCGCCTCTTGGCCATTAAACCACCTTTTTACACACAACAACATGTCCAGAATCTCGTATATAGAGAGAAGATAGATAGATAGATATAGTTGTGTGTCCAGTTTTTATACTGTAGATCTGACATCAATGATAAACTTTGATGTGAGTAAGCACCCACACTATTAGAACTTTACACAACATTGTAAGTATAGCCATCGTTTATGCATGCAATTTGTTATACGTCAGCTTGTGCTAATCATGATTCATATAGCTACAGATTCATGTTTGTTGGACCTATTCAGCTGCAGAATGCATGGTTGCAATTATGCTATTGGGTACATCATCAAACATCATTAATGTAACTTTTGTTATCGCATGCACAAATATTTCATGCTTCCCACGAAGGTATTTCTATGATGGCGCTTCCACAATAAAGTGCGAACCGTGCACGGAAGTCCGTATACTTTCTCCGTAAAACCAAAATGGCGGACGGTCGTTTTCTGGTTTTTCGCCGCGCGCTCCTCGGCTGAAGCGTATTTTCGCTCGTCGCCCCCTCGAGGACACTCTACGGTAGGGGCTCCAATGCGCTGTGAAGGTTTCGTGGCGATTTGTTTGCGCGCACGCGAGGATATCGCGCACAACTGTTTTCAACTCCTCTTTATTAATATAGATATAGATTCTGAAGCAGCTATATAGTTTCAATTGCATACATAGGCTCATTTCTAAATATTGTTAATGTTATATGTACGTATATGTATGTAGGGATCAAGCACAGCCTCTCAAACTAGCAGTGAAGTGCTCTGGATTCTCTATGAAAGCTGCGAGTGCACCTTGCCATATGACCTTTCATTGCAAGACGGCTACTTCACCTGTACGATAAGTGACTATATCATCTTTAGAGCCAAACTCTCTACGAATGACTTATCCACAGATCTGGACTCTCTGAAGGTTGATCTCAATAACTCCTTAACCAGACAGGACAGAGAGACCCGAATCACTATTAATGGAGTAAGGTATGTAATATCACCAGGTCCATGTGGACTGACAGTTCCACATCTCGACTCTCCACACTGCTTCAATGACACACTTGACTCTGAGAACAAGACTGTGATGCCCACTGCACAGCTACAGGCTGCTGTTTCCACCTCGAGCCCTCCTCAAGACCACACTGCAGTCACCACTATTGTGGCCGTCATGTGTGCTACAATGCTGATATTGGTGCTCAGTGGGTTTGTTGTTTTCCTTGTCATTGGACTGCATAAAATGTAAGTATACACAAAGTACATATAACTGCACAAAGCACAATACAATAAAAGTGATCATCTGCCTGTTTAGTGCAGTATTTCAACCATATTATTATTGTATGCTACATATTCTATAGGAACCACAGGCGAGCCTCTACTGCAGATGCGAAGGTAGCACATGACTCGGAAACGGCAGCAGAGGGTCGCTCCAGAAACAATCCACTACCACGTGGTAATGACCATGTGTACACCAATGACGGTGTTCCTGTTGAGCGCAACCCCAGCTATGAAATGATGCAGTACAACTAGACATTGCTCACTGCCCTATATACTAATGTGGGCTGATGTAGATTGTCCTGTAAACATTTGGATTACTATATACCGTGTGAATGTACAGCTAGACACATACTTGCTAGCTGTGTAAAGTAGCCCAACCTTAACATGCACACTGTCACAGAGTATACTGTGGCTTTGTGACTATACTTATTGTTTCGAGCAGTTAAGTTGTGCTTGTTATTAAACTGTTCATTATCAGTTAACCCTTTATGCACAATAGATCATTTAACAAAGGATTGTTTCAGCCCCAAACAGGGGAAGGGTACAATATTATTGAAAGGAACAGTACACCACTTTACAATACAGCATCATGCTACCGAGTCTAGCGTGTCATGAACAAGTCAAATATATTATATGTATGGTGGATGTTTTATGATCGTTTATTGCATGATGATGGCTAGTTCAGTCCAATCATTCATGCCAATCCCACTTCTCCATTTCATTCTCAATCCTCTAATACGTCGATTGGTGGCTCTGAGAATGGCAAAGGATATCTGGGCCTGCACCCATCCCATCACTTCACTGCCTCTTCAGGAGTAGATTTTTAGCTACACATCCACACTCATACACACAAATACAAAGTGCATGGTTGTGACTCACTTTCTTCCACTTCCTCTTCACTGAGTCACCGAGTCCTTTGAAAGGGGCCATCATGTGGAACAACCATAGGCTCATTTAACTTGAGAGAGTTGGGTGTTTAAACGCTGACTTCAAATGAGGATAGCAACTCTGTGAATTTCATATCTTCATATTGCAGCACTACTGCTTTCTAGATCACTCACAAGTATATACATGATATATCTATATATAATTAGCTAGATAGTTAACATTAGATTAGTTAGATCATAAGAGTATTAGATGTAGTTTGCAGTCTTAGTATGCAGATCTTTACAGATGCCGCGCGCCCTATATAGAGGGACAGTTTTATTGACAAAATACCTAAATCCTGAAAAGTATGTCATGCTTAACGTCACAAGGAGCATCACTTTGACCATAATGAAAAATGAAAATTGGGCAGCCAGGAGAAAATTGCATGCAG
>OX465038.1:1348799-1403799 GCA_949841015.1 Aplysina aerophoba | reverse complement strand
CACCACTACTACTACTACACCAAACTTCTCATAGGCGTAATTCCTACGTACATACAGTACATACGTACGTATAGGATTCGTACTCTGAGATTCTGCCACACATGCTGAAAATCCAATGACAAAAGTTGTCAAAGAACTGAACTAGTATACGTACGTTTATGCATACAAAGTGATACTCAATTGCAGGACATTTCAACTGGTATGCTGATACTGTCTCCTTTTGCTCAAAAATGTGATACCAGTGGATTTGTCGAGACGTGAGTGAGTCCACACAGTAGCAAGCAAACTGAGAAGTGGTTACAAACGGTGGAGCCGGTCAGTGCCACATGGAGAGGACAGACAACAGGATGCGGAAATCCACATTGACCAAGTACGTAGGCCATGAATCAACTTGTACGCACTGATGTTGATAGCCCATACGCTGGATTGAACACCTGGTAAAGATTACAGCTGAATCTCACCCTTTGACAGCAGTAATTAAATCACAGATTGTGCACACCACATGCACATGCAATGCATTTCTAATCAATGATTTGCTTAGCACTCTCATCAGACATGATCGATCTGCCCACCAATGCATTACAGCATTGCTTCACATCTGCTATAGACTCATACGTAGGTATGTACGAACAGTATTCAGCAGAGCTGTGAGGACCAGTGTGGGTGGATGTAGCATTGAATGTGGATGCACATGCATATCAGTAATCTGCAACAGTTGGGCTGGCAAGGACACACGTAAGTACGTATGAATGCCATGAGTCATGCTGTTCTGAGCAGACTGCAGACATAGCACCATACACGAGATTACAGTTGCATGTACAGACATATGTACGTACATATGTACGTACATGCAAGAACAGTAAGTACACCCCTCCCTACCCCTGTGGTCACTGCAGATAGCAGCACGCTCAGGTTTGCTGTCAAAATTGTGTGTATACGTATGCATGTATATATATAGTATTGGGTACCTTTTTGAAGTCTTTTCGATTGCGGAAGATTTCTGTGTTTGGAGCTCGACCCAGAGATGCTGAGGGAGGGCTAGGAGTGGAAGGTGGTAGAAGGATATGTAAAACTACCACTTTATAGAGTGGTGAGTAGCAGTGTGTGTGTTTGGGTGAGTGTGCGTGTGGGGGGGGTTGGTGTGTGTTTGGGTGAGTGTGTGTGTGTGCAGGTGTTTGTGTGTGAAAGTGGTATGTGTTTGGGTGAGTGCTTGAGTGAGTGTGTGTGTGTGCAGGTGTAAGTGTGTGTAGGGTGGTGTGTGTGCATGCCTAGCATCTCACAGGATGATCCGCCCAATGATGAGGAAGAGAGAGAAGGCCACTCCGATGCCCAGACCAATGTCAATGCCAAGGAGGACAGTCGCTCCAAAGGTCACCAACCAAACCATCTACATATGTGTGCATGTACATTGCATGCGGATGTGTGCATGTACATTGCATGCGGATGTGTGCATGATAAAAAGCAGATAGGAATTCCCACTAAATGTCACCTAAACAGCTCCTGTTCATACTCCATCAGTTTCTATTCAGAAATGAACTATGTACATACACTGTCAATAATAGAATAGACAAACTGTATGGATGAACACTTCAAAGCGTCCCCAGCTTCAAACAGTAGCACAACTTCATCAAGCCCCTATTTATGTACTTACGTACGTAGCCTATCAAACTAGACCTCAACCACCTTTCACTTCTCCCTGCACGTACTTCCGGTTAAAGCATAACACAAAGAGGTCTGTCTAGCTCGATAAAATAGCCCCTACGCTGCATAGTACACATGTGCAAATACGTATACACTGGCTAATGCTAACAGTAGATACACAACCATGTCCACCCCACTGGCTCACCACCACCTCCACAACCATGTCCAATCCCACTGGCTCACCACCACCTCCACAACCATGTCCAACCCCACTGGCTCACCACCACCACCACAACCATGTCCAATCCCACTGGCTTACCACCACCACCACAACCATGTCCAACCCCACTGGCTCACCACCACCACCACAACCATGTCCACCCCACTGGCTCACCACCACCACCACAACCATGTCCAACCTACCCGCTCACCACCACAACCATGTCCACCCCACCGGCTCACCATATCAGGCTTGGAGAGTTTAAAGTACTTGACAATATCTTTAAACTGTTTAAAGAGAGTCCACAATGCCTCCAGCACAATAGCAGCCAACACAGCCTGAAGGACACACACACATACGTACAAAGGATAGGCATAATAATTATGTAACAGTATTCATTACTAGTTTGTAATAATATTCATGGTATGTACACTTACCAAAGGTAGGTCTTTGAGTAAAAAGCCCAGGGCCAGAAGGGTAAGCAACACAATGGCAGAGGACAGGAGACTGACAACCTGATGAGGGAAAGGGACAAGAGAGGGGTGGCAGGTGAAGTGGAGAGGAAGGGAGGGAAGGGAGTGCTGAATATACGTACGTACGCAGAGGAACTGGAGCAAGCACACACACATGCAGTATGGATGCACTAAGTGTGGGTGGGACGTACGCAGTTTGTCTGCAGCTGGAGAGCCTGAACGCATGAACACACAATGCTGCACACAACATCCCCAGCGTGTCTGCCAGGAGCAGCCCCACCGCGCGCTCACCTGTGTCTTAGCCCCAGTACTGTCAGCCACTGTGGTCCGGGACAGAGACCCAGAGTTTTCATTTTCTTACTGTGCATTGGTTTTGTAAGTATAGAGAAGATTAAAAATTTTCTACAAAAATGGTAAGAATGTAGGGATGGCACAAAAAGGACAGAAACAAGAGGGGATGTCATGTGGTGAAGTATTTGCTGTGTGTGGTTTCTACACACAAGGGTATTGCACCATATCCCTACATCTGGCAGCATTCTGCATCATATGTGCTACTCACTGTATGGCCACATAAGAACTAGTGCCAGCTGTTGCTCTTGGTGTGTAGCTATAGCTACTCCACCAGCACTCAGTTGCAAATAGCCCCTGAGGGCTGATAAAGTGGAAGCAGCTAAATTCCTTCAACTATATACTTGAGTCTAGATCTGTTCTTGCCAATTATAGTGCATATTCCTTTCGATGTGCTACTGAAGTTCAGTTTGCTCTGTTCAAGAGACAAATAATGTACCCTCCATCGACACTGATTAGCTACATGCTGCTGCCAGATGTAGGGATGTGGTGCAATACCCTTGTGTGTAGAAACCACACACAGCAAATACTTCACCACATGACATCCCCTCTTGTTTCTGTCCTTTTTGTGCCATCCCTACATTCTTACCATTTTTGTAGAAAATTTTTAATCTTCTCTAGTTTCTGTACTTTTTATGCAAGTCTGCTTATAGCCTTCTCTCATTAGTATACTGTATCTCGGACACTTTTACCTATAATAGGTCACAATCGACTTGCTACTAGTTTATTCATCCCCGGTGGATACAAAACTGGACCGTGTAGCTAGTTTCAAGTGTACCGGACCCGGATGAATTACGTACCGTGTCCGCTGATACTGAGACATATTAAATTGCCAGCGTTTCCTTTCATCTTGGACGATATCAATAAGAACTTTATAGCGCACCACACTTGGTAAGCTGCCAATCTTGCGCTTTACCAGGCAAACACGAAGAACTTCGGCGCGCTGGCCAGAGACCATTTTTCAAACTACGTGGTGACGTCATTAGAAAATGGCGGATTTCACACAGCTCTGTCGCTGTGAGCCACGAAAACCTTGATGTTGAATATTATTGTTTTGACTACCAGTTCTATCAAAGAATACAGTTCGGGAACTTTCTAGTAGTTTCGTCCTAAAACCGCTCCAATAGCCCCCTTCGTTCTTGAGTTACAGC
The DNA here is from genome assembly GCA_949841015.1 of Aplysina aerophoba. Taxonomy (NCBI): domain Eukaryota; kingdom Metazoa; phylum Porifera; class Demospongiae; order Verongiida; family Aplysinidae; genus Aplysina; species Aplysina aerophoba. The sequence continues at coordinate 1,399,966 of OX465038.1, read as the reverse complement.
TGGCGAAGAAGAAGAAGAAGAAGAAGAAAACGAAAACCGGGATTTTCGAAGCGCGGTTATTTCTCAGCGGGATATGTTCGCTTGCCTTTAAGGTCAGTTTATAGTAAAACCGTTCTATATTCAGCTGTACGTAGCCTTCTTTCGCCGGTTTTCTGCGTATTTTCGAATTTCGCTCCTATACCAATGTATAGGGAAAACGAAACACCCTGAGCCATCCCTACATAGAGAGTGCTACCGCACTCTCTGATAGTAAATAAACTGACTCAACACTGGTGTGCATGGGATCATGCCGTGTGTATATATGTGCATGAGTAACCCTATGACTGATTGGCATGTCCCTATGTGCGCTGGTGTTGAGTCGGGCTATTTGCCTTTTGTATTGTTTGTGTATCTATATAGCTACATATTCTATTCCCATTAATTTTGTATATTTTATTGCCTTTTTAATCATATTGCATTCGGAGTGGTTTAAAGTGGACCAGGGGGTGAGGCAGGGATATACTCTCTCATCGTGGCTGTTTAATGTGTTTCTGGACAATAGCGTGAAGGAGGCAATAGAGGGCTTCAAGGAAGGTGTGACACTGGGGAATGAAACTGCATGTCTGCCCCAACACCATGACGACATGGTGTTGGTGGCAGACATGCAGTGAAGAGTCCCTGCAAGTGAATTTGAAGAAATTGGATGAGACATTGGCAAAGTGGGAAATGAAAATGAATTGGGAGAAGACGGAAGTAATGAAGGCGGGGAGAGAGAGAGGGCATTGCTGTGTGGAGGTCATGGACAGGAAGTTGGAATCGGTGGAGGTAGCGAAGTACTTGGGGATCATGATAAGTGGGGATGGAAGGATGGAGGAGGAGATCAGGAGTAGGATTGGGAAGGTAGCTAGGGTAATAGGGGTGTTGAATGAACTGGTGTGGAAGCAAAAGGAAATGAGTAGGAAGACAATAAGGAAAGTGTACAATGCCATCGTAGTACCCACGCGGGTATAGTAGAGCGTAACATGTTTGCTCCAGCTTCGACTTTCCAAGCATGTCTGGTTGTAGATGGTAATGTGGGCAGGCCTCAATTTGACATCCCACATCAACAACTGAAGTATTTAATCAAAGCTAGGTTTGCAGTACCACAGATTGCAGAAGTAGTTGGTGTTTCCGTGAGCACCATTTTACGTCGAATGCTGGAATACAGCATTACCATTCTACCTTTTCGGATCTCCTAATATATAGGTTTTTGCTGCTTACCTGCAAACGTAGCTTTCCTCGGCGTTACTTTGGCTTGTCGCATAGAGCTGCGGCCTGTCTACTACAGTTTTAGCCTTTCAAACTTTACTAGAATGTAGTTTCTAGCCCAAACGGGGAACCAGTAGTGCTTGTTATCCTTAAAACCTGTCCCACAGAATATAAAAGCGATCATGAACAAAACCAGCCCAGGCTTAGAACTATGTGCTTGCCATTGCTACAGATGGCAGCCTTTCCCCTGTTGCTTTTCACTACAACGGCAGCTGTCCTGTTGTGTGGAGCACTCACAGGTGAGGCAGAGATAAGCATATCATGTGCCTCCGAAATTCAATTGTATCATTCTATACCAACACATGCAGATGCCCAGGAAGTTATTCGCAACTTCCAAGCCACCAAGAACTGCACCCACATCACCTTCTCCTGGGACATTGTGGATGGCTAGTACAGCTCCAGCTACATCAGTTACTTCCACATCTACTACGCCAACAGACCAAATACCGGCTATTCTTCAACAATAGGCTCAATATCTTACTCTGACAGCTCACTAACAGTAACCGGATCTTCATTTCGTTACACCACCACTGTGACCAGCTATAGAAACTATGGCCAGTACATGATGTGGGTCCGTGTTTACAGGTCTAGCCTTACACCTTATTCCTTCTCTGACCAAATCTACTTTGAAGTAGGTAGGTCAATGCCAACATGCAGGAAGTGAACTGCAGTGCTTGCACATCTTCTCTGCTATCTGTACGAACATGCAACTGTTTTACTGTGCTCTTCACTGTCCCAAATGTAAGGTCGTGAAATTGCCATAGAAGTGAACATACAACTTTTGCCATCTCAAACATGTCTTGTATTCACTGTGAGTAATACTTGCACATCACCACAGCATTTGCAATGGAGCACACAGTAAGTGAATAATGTAATGTGTCCCATACTTTGCAGACACAGTCCACCAGTATTTATTCTGCAGTGCAGAGTGAGGTGTATTGGGGCATACGAAAATACTGTCAGTGCAATTATGACTATTTCCAATACATCCAAGTCAGCAATGGCTACTTCACTTGCGCTGCTGGTGGATATGTAACCTTCAGAGCTCGTCTGTACTCAACTAGTGTCACAGCCGACCCAGTGGACTTGAAGAGTGCCTTGACAGCTTGGCTGCATGGACAGGACACAGACAAAACAATTACCATATATGGAATGCAGTACTCTGTAGAACCAGGCCCATGCGGAGTGACTGTGCCTAACCTTTATGCTCCACAATGCAGCACACCAGTTGCAACAGACACTCCCACCGTCGCTGCAGTCTCATCCACAGTAACCACCAGTACCCACACTCAAGACAACACTGCAGTCATTGTGGCCTCAGTAATTGCTGCAATGTTCTTCATCTTGTCTCTGGGGCTCATTGGATACATACTAGCCGCCAGGAGGTGAGTAGTCTTGCGTTCCAGCACCTATACCATTGCCATTGCTATATTGCACAATATACCAAATGTCGAAGGTATATAGGGGCTGGCTTGCAAGACTATTATTATATATGAGGTGAGGGAGTGGTCTCATGAGATTGATGTGAACATGCAAAATTGGTATAATTATATAAGTATATGGTGTGATCCTTATTTTGTCCATCATTCACACACAGGCATCAAACTGCTCATTTTGCAGGTGGAAGAGCAGCCAGGAGCAATACTAAACCCAGCAATACTCCAGCCCAAGCAGCTACTAGGGGGGAGCAACCCAAACTGTGTGCTAAGCATGAGTGTGAACTAGAGCCGCGTTATCATAATGACGATCCTGACCAGATATACACTCAGATGGACAATATCTGACTATGTGCAAGCAGTGTGTGTAGTGTGTGGTGTGTGCTTTGAACCCCTTCAGATAACCTCAGATCGCTGTATATATATCAACTGTGTTACTGTGTGATGACTTGTGTGCACATTGATAAAATAAATAATGCTCACATGTTATACTGTTTCAATGTGTTACTGGAGCATGGCACTGTGCATGGGAGGGCACTCTGCATGCATGTGTTTCGAACCATTTGTATGTGCATACATACGTATATATAGAAGCCACAGCACTGAGGCATAATTGAAGCTACAGTATGCTTGTACACCACATATAAGTCATCATGTACCTCACCCATAGTGTGCTGTATCATGAAGTTACAGTGGCAGCATATCTGTACGTACATGTATAGTTGACAGGAAGTTAATTACATTGCATGGTGAATGAACAGCTGTTGCCTTGACAGCGTTAACCTCGAACAGCAGTTTGTGTGACTATACACTAGACTTGGCTGCGCATCAAGGAAGTGGACATATCATTGACATATACGTACTACTATGCCACTGTTACATATGCACATCACTGTGTATACTGCATCCGCTAAAATTGCATATATAAAATGCATAAATGGATGTGACTTTAATAATTCATAGTAGAAATTGAGAAGCAAAGTAGATGAATAACAAATGGGTTATGTGCAGACAATTGGTGGCTGTTAGATTATCATGATCTAACAAATGTTAGATGTTTTGTTTTATGCATGTGAGGCACGGTGGCAGTGAATAAAAACACTTAGAATTATATACTGCAGCATAAATACTCATCATTATGCCATGGAGATAATGAAGAGGGTGCACGTGACAACAACGCTATAGAAAACTTTGCATTGTATATATAAGGCTCCTCAGGCTTCAGTATGCTGTTATGTTTTGATCAACAGTGCTATGTACATGTTTTGCATTGCACCTGAAAGTTTCAGCTAACTCACCTGGTTGCAATTCAACATAGTTAGCGATAGTCTGCATGTGCTTGGTGTGGGAAGATACACAAAGAAAAACAAACATTTCCTTATTAAAGATGAAAGTACAAAAAGATAGGAATGGAGTGAATAGGAAAAGAACAGCCTTGCTAACATGCTGAGAGACACATAGCACAATATGAAGCTGTTTATGCGAAGCTGTATGTGTGTGCATTCTGCGTAGGTGTGAGTGAGTGTGCGCATATGGATCGGAGTGACACACATGATGATGCTTGCACATATTATTATAAATTGGTGTATGCATGTGCGTGCATTTCGAGTGACATATGCCACACACACAAGCACACACACACAAACACAAGCACACACACACACACACACACACACACACACACACACACACACACACACACACACACACACACACACACACACACACACACACACACACACACACACACACACACGTACGCACACACACACACACACACACACACACACACACACACACACACACACGCACACACACACACACACACACACACACACACACACACACACACACAGTAATGGATGCACCAATTGTATGTGCATACATACGTATATATAGAAGCCACAGCACTGAGGCATAATTGAAGCTACAGTATGCTTGTACACCACATATAAGTCATCATGTACCTCACCCATAGTGTGCTGTATCATGAAGTTACAGTGGCAGCATATCTGTACGTACATGTATAGTTGACAGGAAGTTAATTACATTGCATGGTGAATGAACAGCTGTTGCCTTGACAGCGTTAACCTCGAACAGCAGTTTGTGTGACTATACAATAGACTTGGCTGCCCATCAAGGAAGTGGACATATCATTGACATATACGTACTACTATGCCACTGTTACATATGCACATCACTGTAAAATGCATGTGGATGTGACTTCAATAATTCACAGCAGAAATTGAGAAGCAAATTAAATGATAAATGACGAATGGGTTATGTGCAGACAATTGGTGGCTGTTGATTATTATGATCTAACAAATATTAGATGTTTTGGTTTATGCATGCGAGGCACAGTGGCAGTGAATAAAAACACTTAGAATTATACTGCAGCATAAATGCTCGTCATTATGCCATGGAGATAATGAATAGGGTGCACGTGACAGCAACACTATAGAGAACTTTGCATTGTATATGGCTCCTCAGGCTTCAGTATGCTGTTATGTTTTGATCAACAGTGCTATGTACATGTTTTGCATTGTACCTGAAAGTTTCAGCTAACCCACCTGGTTGCAGTTCAACACAGTTATCAATAGTCTGCATATGCTTGCATTTGATGTGAGACGATACACAACTAAGAACAAACATTTCCTTATTAAAGATGAAAATACAAAAAAGGAATGGAGTGAGTAGGAAAAGAACAGTTTTGTCAACATCCTGAGAAACACGTAGCACAACTTGAAGCTGTTTGTGTCTCGTGTGCACCTATGCATTTAGTGTAGGTGTGAGTGAGAGTGCGCATATGGAGTGACACACATACTCGCATATACGTATTATTATAAGTATTCGTGTTTGCATGAGTGTGCATTTTGAGTGACGTCAGTGTGTTTGTCGATGTGGGATGACCAAGTTGATAAGGAAGGCAGAATCAATTAAGTTGGTTTGAAGTTTTGCTCCTGGGACATCTCGTCAGACTCACGCTGTTGTGACGCTGCTATCTTGCTGTTCACCTTATGCACATAACGCCTCTGGAGGGAAGAAGAATGGAAAGAGATATAAGGGAACAAATTAAACAATGAAAGGGGTGATCCTTCACGAGGGAAAGACTCTCTCTCTATATATATAATTATATAGCTATATATTTGCACTGCTAACACCACAGGCGAACATTAGCTGGCTACAGATTTATATATAGTTGCATTCTTAAACCTTTTCTGCAGTTGCCCAGTGAGTATACGTACGTGTAGGACTGTTAATGATCCAATTGACCGTTATTGAGCTATATGTGTGTGTGTATGTGTGTGTGTGTATGTGTGTGTGTGTGTATGTGTGTGTGTATGTGTGTGTGTATGTGTGTGTGTATGTGTGTGTATGTGTGTGTGTGTGTATGTGTGTGTGTGTGTGTGTGTGTGTATGTGTGTGTGTATGTGTGTGTGTATGTGTGTGTGTGTGTGTGTGTGTGTGTGCGTGTGTGTGTGTGCATGCCATACGTCACCCAGTGCACTGGAGTCAGACCCAAGCAAAAGAAAGTTGTTGCAACACATCAAAGCAATACTTGTTGCGTCATGGATGATTCAGAAACATTCACACGTGTGTACGTGAGATGTATATAAGCACAGTAAATACAGGCATGCAATGTATATACAAATCTATAGGCAATACACAAGTAGGCACTGTATACATAGTAAAATATATTGGGTATATATCAGGGGTATGCAATAAGGCATACAGTAGGTAAATACAAGTGAATTGTAAGTAAGTATATAATACCAAGTATATAATATGCATTGCATGTATGCATAGGTAAACACACAGGTATTCATTGTAGGCTAGGTAAACACAGGTATTCATTGTAGTCATAGGTAAACACAGGTATTCATTGTAGTCATAAGTAAACACAGGTATTCATTGTAGGCGTAGGTAAATACAGGTATTCATTGTAGGCATAAGGCATAAAGAATGTGCAAATGCCTCAAAACGTTCCTCAGCTGACCTCAAACTGTAGAGCATGGCATCCACTTATTGAAAGCTAACTTGTTGTGGGAAATCTGCGACACCGGAAACTATCATGTTTTCGAGGTGGACCTCCCCGCGGTCACAGCGTGTTGACAGGACAGAGTGATTGCTTATAAGTAACCTACCTACCTTTTTGGGCTGAGGAGGCCAACCTTCTGAAGATGGCTATTCTTATTTTAGCAATACTGCTGTCTGGATCACTCTCATGTACGTAGCTAGCTACATAGCTACTTGCATAATTAGGAGGCAATCTAAGCACCGTGTACCCTTCCTTGCGTTTCTACAGATGCCCAAGACCAGTACATTCGCAACTTCCAGGCCACCAAGAACAGCACCCACATCACCTTCTCTTGGGACATTGTGGATGGCTACTACAGCTCCAGCTACATCAGTTACTTCTATCTGTATTACCAGCGCAGATCTTCATTTACTTCCTTAGTGTACATCTCTTACAGCTCAGCATCTCGCAGCAGTACCACCTTCAGCTACACCAGGTCGCTGGAGACCTTTAACAATGAACCCTACATCATGTGGGTGCGGGTGTACAGATCTTCACTGGAACCCCGGTATACTTATTCAAAGAAGACGTATGTGAAGATTGGTAAGTAGTATATATAATACTAATGGAGGTGCATGGTCTCCTTAAGCAAACCCTTCTTAGCTACTTCTGCCAAATACTATGCCTGAAAATTATTCATACATGCTGGTATCCAGCCAGTCCACCATATTCTATGCATGGTGTGTGCCATTGTTCAGCTGAAGTGAGGTCACTTACCCTTTAGGCCACAGGGCTAGCTAATATTCTAAGCATCTACACAATATAAGGCCATGCAAATTTGATTCACAGTTTTTCTTCCAGCAACTTTAAATTGGGCATGAGGTCATATTTCATTTCTCTGCCTGCAACCAGTTGACATCCATGTTTCTTTACCGACTTGAGAACAGCGACTGACAGCTTATTCAAGTGTAGACAATGGAAAGCAAACTTGCTTGAATTGACAACACATCCAGGTCCGAGAACTGCTGCAAAAAGATAAAGGGATTGGTTTCATTGACAAGATACCTAAACCCTAAAAAATATGTCATACTGAATGTCACATGGAGCAACTCATTTGCAATTGATCATAATAAAAATGAAAATTGGGCACCACGGAGAAAATTGCATGCAGGCGGGGACAATAAACTGGAATCGAATTTGCCAAGCCTAAAGGAAGGTACACTCCACAGGGTTGCACCTCAGAATGTTATACAATTTTGCCCGTGTTGTTGTTTGTAAAGCAAGGTGCACAATGCTCCCGTGTGTGAGTGTCTGTGTGAGTGTGAGTGTGTGTCTGTGTGTGTGTGTGTGTGTGTGTGTGTGTGTGTGTGTGTGTGTGTGTGTGTGTGTGTGTGTGTGTGTGGTGTATGTGTGTGTGTGTGTGTGTGTGTGTGTGTGTGTGTGTGTGTGTGTGTGTGTGTGTGTGTGTGTGTGTGTGTGTGTGTGTGTGCATGTGTGTGTGTGTGTGTGTGTGTGTGTGGTGTATGTGTGTGTGTGTGTGTGTGTGTGTGTGTGTGTGTGTGTGTGTGTGTGTGTGTGTGTGTGGTGTATGTGTGTATGTGTGTGTGTGTGTGTGCATGTGTGTGTGTGTGTGTGTGTGTGTGTGTGTGTGTGTGTGTGTGTGTGTATCAATGATAAACCAGATTAACTGTGTATACATAACCTTGTACATTCTTCAGTGCCCTTCAGGCTAGGGCTTCCTGTCAACTGTGTCAACTGTTTACATCTAATAGTCTGGCAAACCCACCTTGTTCATGTGCTACTAACCACACACCTGGTTACAAATCATCATAATTGGGGCCTGCTCAGGCTCGCCCCTCACTTATGAGGAGTACGGTGAGTTTGTTCGTATATATTCATTCATATTCATTATTATTTGAGTGCACCCTACCCGTAGGTACTAAGACACCACATGGTCCTATTTAGCACTTCACACATGTTGCAAGAAAAGATAAAGCTGAGTCATACGTAAAGACACTATGGTCTATAATGAAAGTGCAGCTCAGTGACAAGTCCTTGGTATAGCTAAGTATATATTTCTATCCGTAACTTTTTATTTCGTTGCCGCTGCTCACGCCGACTAGCTTTGAACAGTGAGTTCTCAACCTCTGGAGAGGCGTGCCTCATTGATAAGAGTTTACGAAGGGAGAGGCTGTCCACATGAATGGGGACTGGAATGCAATTGACTGGGGAACTGTCTGAAGGAACACCTCAAGAACAACAGGAAGAGTAGCTACTGTGATTGCACTCTAGCTACACACACACACACAATGCACACTGTCATTATGACATACTAAATGCTCTGGTCCTCTGTGTTCGATCAGTCTGAATTCTGTCAACCAGATCTCGTGCAGTTTAGATCCCGTGCAAAAGCATGCGTGTGTGCAACATTTGCAAAAGAAGACACTTTCTCAGGCTCACCCCACAATGCTTTGCATTCACTAGTATGAATTATGGTCAGTTGTTATGTTGTTGCTGTGTAGGAAGTTATGTAACTTTCAGTCCCTCCCTGTTACTGCATACATCATGTATACCCTGGAGCTGCCAGCTGAGGTTGTGTTATGATTATAGTGTGAACCCCCATAGGCTGTTGTTGACTGATTCTCCGTACCTACATACCAAATGATTAAATTTAAACATAAATCTACTATCTAAATGCACTAAATGTGATTATCACACACACACGCATGCACACACACACACACATTAGCTGCTTAGCCCCATATATAGTCACCACATGGGTTACGAGATGCAGGCCTTGGTTCTCCTCCATCACTACGTGTGTCCACTTCTCTTTTACGAAACCAATCCAGTTGCTGCCTATCTTCATACCCTAAGCACTCCTTCTCAGCATCACACATCACACTGAACTCAAAACATCCCTCTCACCTTCTACACTGTTGACTGTATCCATAACCTCTTTCAGCCCCTCTTCCATACTCTCCAGAAATTCCCCTTTAACTGTTTTTGCTCCTCTGTCATCTTTACAGTCAACCTGAAGCTTTGCAACATTTCATCTTTTCACCTCTGCTCTTCTACTTACCCTCCTAAAGGACCTCATGCTCTTCCCAATCACTAACTTTGCTCTCACCATACTGTGGTCTGTGTTACAGTTAGCCCCCGCTTCACACACACATCCAGGCATAACATTCGGTGTTCCTTCATCATTAATACACAGTCTATACGGTGCCACTTGCGTGACTTGGGGTGCTGCCATGTCTGCTTGTATAGATTCTCCTCTTTTGAAACCACATGTTGCATACACACACACACACACACAGTATACAATACAATATGCATTTGACGTTGCCAGTTTGGTGTTGTCACACACATGGATGCGCACATGCATTGCAAATTCTATTGCTTTCTTGTGGTAGACAGCAGATCTCAAGGTCAGCACTTTTCCCTTCCCTGCGTTGCAATGCTTCATTTACATATTAAATGTATTATTTGTATTCAGTACAGATATAATGAAATATATAATGGAAGCAATTTCCTGCATGTACAGCATTCCAACTATAATATGAAGTTTCACTATGCATCTCAAACCTGTATCAGTGCTGGAATTAAAGCAAATTACCAGCAATCTTAGAAAACTATTTACTAGACAGTGCATTGATTTTTGCCATTATTTACATTTCAGGCCATCTTGCACACATCTCATCATCCCCTCCGGATGGACTCACAGTGCATACATTATTGACACTCTTTGGGCATGTCATTTCTGTTTATATGTTACTCTTACAATCAAGAACAGCTATATGTTACATTATCATTGCATACAGGTGAGGTTGACACTGTCCTCGAGCTCAAGGTGCACTTTGCTGAGCCAAGACCAACTTGTTCTGATTTTCTTGTGAGTTAATTGGGAATGCTATTAAGTACTCTAATAGGGCCGAATACGTATGTAATTGTGAATAATAACATTTTCATTAATATTGGAGGAGTCGTAGAAAAACTGAAAGAAACAAGTGGTTTCAACTCAGCACTTTGACCCTCCTCATTTCTTTGAAAATCAGCATTCCTATATAAATCGCCACATCTGATCTCTAGCCAGCTTTTCAAACTGCTTGCTATTATATGAATGCATGTGCGACATGCATATTTTACAAGAGCATTTAGTATGGTAGTCTGGTGTGCATCCCCTACTTTCTGCCTGCCTTGATAATTATTTGGGGGCAAAGAGTTTAGCAGAAATTATCAACACCACACACGGTAAGCACCTGTAGCATGATATGCATACAGATCACCAGGTGGACTGGCTTTGGGAGACTAGGTTGTTTCTGCAGTCCGACAATTGCTTTAAAGCCTCTTGCTACTTGCGCCTAGCTGAAGGAAGTCTCAGATGAAAATGTGGAAGGAGCAAGAATATAGTATATTTGAGTACATAGATGGCCATAGAGTGTATATTGCCATATTATATATATATAAATAATTTATATGAAATACAAGTTCAGAAGAGATCAGGAGATCACACACAGAAGTCCCTCGCAAGTGCTCCCAGCAGATCAAGAAGCTCACATCTACAGTATATGTGCTTTGCCTGCTATAGCATGTGGAATCGACTTGTACACATTTATTATATACTAAGTTTTCTCAGCACCACAGTGGAAGACTAATTAGCAAACATATAATTGAGCTCTTATAATTTTGATGGTATATACCGTATGGCCGGAAATTTTGGCGGGGAATTTATTTTCGCGGATTGGCGGTTTTGGGATCAATCCGCCAATATTTCATCCGCCAAAAGCTTTACAGTGTGATGTCATCATTATTGCAAAATCATGGTTTTTACGTGTACTAGGCTGCAGCTATAATTATAGATGAGTTAGTCTAATCCTCAGCATGGAGTTCACCACTGAAAGCTGTGTACGAGGGCATCATTTCTCCAAAGAGTTTTTGTACATCGGAGGTGAGGGAAGAGTTTGCTTGTCTGTCAACATAAGGTGATCCAAACGACGTATACCTGGTCACTGTAAAGACCGACGCAACGAAAACAGCCCAGAGTAAGCGTAACAACAATTTTTAAAGTTTTTAGTTGCATTTCTCATCACTTTTGTCAAACTAATCCGAAACTAGCTCACGGCCCGGGTAAATGCCTAGCGCGTTTGATTAGCCATTTTGCTATGAATATCATATGGCTAAAACTGGCTCAACTGCCAGAGTAAATTCCGCCAAATGACATATTTTCAGCAATCCGCCAAATTATCTTCCTGCCAAAATTTTTGGCCATGCAGTAGGGTAAAGCGGGGTAAAACGGAATGTGGGGTAAAACGGAACACTTGCATCCAACCGACAATTACGAAGCAAGGAATAAATCGAACAACTTTATATCGTAGGACACTTAGGTACAATCTTCAGCGAATACATGCGTGCAAAATGCTTGAGTTAACCGCGCACCATCACAGAAACACTGCGCAATAATCATTACTGAGTAATTTGCAGCGCATGCTAAAATTTCGCCGTAGCGAACATGAGGCCTTCCATTATACCTTTGCAAAGACGACTCACTAATGTAACATTACTCACCGACCCCGTGGTGTCATATAGCTTTGCAATCCCAGAAGACACTACTTATAGCTAGGTAGCTACTTTAACCAGGACCACTTTCTTATTTAGATGCAGGTCAGAGGATGATGACGTATGCACTGCATGCAACAACCTTCACGAGGACAACAACTGGGTTGCCTGTGATGGTTGTGAGGCTTGGTACCACTTTGGATGTGCCAGCTTGGAAGTCTGTCAAGAGCCCAGGATCAGTAGCTGTCTGCACTGTGAAGACTCTTAATTCATGCTGAAATGCACTCATTGCTTGCTAATTGCCACCAACAAACTGGAAAATCAATAAACTAAAAAGCAATGAGCATATAACTCGCTAACAAACGCTAAAACGAATTATTCGCTGGCATACCGTTTTACCCCGCCTGCCATTTAGAAAATAGTATCGCGTATATAAACAAAATGCTGCCTGTTGCTCGTAGCAGCGAACGAACAAGATTGGTTTTACTGTAAATGGATAGAGTAATACTACCTCTAGTGATATACAGAAACTTGAACCTTAGGGTATCATAGCTTGTTTACAGTGCGGGGTCAGAATTGAAATCGTGAATTGTGTTCCATTTTCCCCCGCTTTACCCTATATACGATACATCATCATAATAAAATATTATGGTAGATATCTTCTGGAGCACCTACACAGTTTCAATTGCATACATAGGCTCATTTCTAAATATTGTTAGTGTTATATGTATGTATATGTGTGTAGGGATCAAGCATAGCCTCTCAAACAAGCAGTGAAGTGCTCTGGATTCTCTATGAAAGCTGCGAGTGTAACTTGCCATATGACCTTTCCTTGCAAGATCGCTACTTCACCTGTACGATAAGTGACTATATTATCTTTAGAGCCAAACTCTCTACGAAAGACTTATCCACAGATCTGGACTCTCTGAAGGTTGATCTCAATAACTCCTTAACCAGACAGGACAGAGAGACCCGAATAACTATCAATGGAGTAAGGTATGTAATATCACCAGGTCCATGTGGACTGACAGTTCCACACCTCGACTCTCCACACTGCTTCAATGACACACTTGACTTTGAGAACAAGACTGTGATGCCCACTGCACAGCCGCAGGCTACTGTTACCACCCCTCCTCAAGACTACACTGCAGTCACCACTATTGTGGCCGTCATGTGTGCTACAATGCTGATATTGGTGCTCAGTGGGTGCGTTGCTTTCCTTGTCATTGGACTGCGAAAAATGTAAGTATACACAAAGTACATATAACTGCACAAAGCACAATACAATAAAAGTGATCATCTGCCAGTTAGTGCAGTTAGTGCAGTATTTCAACCATGTTTCAACCATATTATCACCATGGCTAGGTCCAGCAATGCTCCGGCCCAAGCAGCTACTAGGAGGGAGCAACCCAAACCTCGTGCTAAGCCAAAGTGTGAACTAGAGCCACGTTATCATAATGAAGATCCTGACCAGATATATACTGAGATGTACAATATCTGACTATATGCAAGCAGTGTGTGTGGTGTGTGGTGTGTGCTTTGAACCCCTTCAGATAACCTCAGATCGCTGTATATCAACTGTGTTACTGTGTGATGACTTGTGTGCACATTGATAAAATAAATAATGCTCACATTTTATACTGTTTTAATGTGTTACTGGAGCATGGCACTCTACATGGGCGGGCACTCTACATGGGCGGGCACTCTACATGGGCGGGCACTCTACATGGGCGGGCACTCTGCATGCATGTGTTTCGAACCAATTGTATGTGCATACATACGTATATATAGAAGCCACAGCACTGAGGCATAATTGAAGCTACAGTATGCTTGTACACCACATATAAGTCATCATGTACCTCACCCATAGTGTGCTGTATCATGAAGCTACAGTGGCAGCATATATGTACATACATGTATAGTTGACAGGAAGTTAATTACATTGCATGGTGAATGAACAGCTGTTGCCTTGACAGCGTTAACCTCGAACAGCAGTTTGTGTAACTATACACTAGACTTGGCTGCGCATCAAGGAAGTGGACATATCATTGACATATACGTACTACTATGCCACTGTTACATATGCACATCACTGTGTATACTGCATCCGCTAAAATTGCATATATAAAATGCATAAATGGATGTGACTTTAATAATTCATAGTAGAAATTGAGAAGCAAAGTAGATGAATAACAAATGGGTTATGTGCAGACAATTGGTGGCTGGTGCTGTTTCCACCTCGAGCCCTCCTCAAGACTACACTGCAATCACCACTATTGTGGCTGTCATGTGTGCTACAATGTTGATATTGGTGCTCAGTGGGTGTGTTGTTTTCCTTGTCATTGGACTGCGAAAAATGTAAGTATATACAAAGTACATATAACTGCACAAAGCACAATACAATAAAAGTGATCATCTGCCAGTTAGTGCAGTTAGTGCAGTATTTCAACCATATTTTATTGTATGCTACATATTCTATAGGAACCACAGGCGAGCCTCTACTGCGTGTAATGACCATATGCATGTGTACACCAATGACGGTGTTCCTGTTGAGCGCAACCCCAGCTATGAAATGATGCAGTACAACTAGACATTGCTCACTGCCTTATATACTAATGTGGGCTGATGTAGATTGTCCTGTAAACATTTGGATTACTATATAGCGTGTGAATGTACAGCTAGACACATGCATACTTGCTAGCTGTGTAAAGTAGCCCAACCTTAACATGCACACTGTCACAGAGTATACTGTGGCTTTGTGACTATACTTATTGTTTCGAGCAGTTAAGTTGTGCTTGTTATTAAACTGTTCATTATCAGTTAACCCTTTATGCACAATAGATCATTTAACAAAGGATTGTTTCAGCCCCAAACAGGGGAAGGGTACAATATTATTGAAAGGAACAGTACACCACTTTACAATACAGCATCATGCTACAGAGTCTAGCGTGTCATGAACAAGTCAAATATATTATATGTATGGTGGATGTTTTATGATCGTTTATTGCATGATGATGGCTAGTTCAGTCCAATCATTCATGCCAATCCCACTTCTCCATTTCATTCTCAATCCTCTAATACGTCGATTGGTGGCTCTGAGAATGGCAAAGGATATCTGGGCCTGCACCCATCCCATCACTTCACTGCCTCTTCAGGAGTAGATTTTTAGCTACACATCCACACTCATACACACAAATACAAAGTGCATGGTTGTGACTCACTTTCTTCCACTTCCTCTTTACTGAGTCACCGAGTCCTTTGAAAGGGGCCATCATGTGGAACAACCATAGGCTCATTTAACTTGAGAGAGTTGGGTGTTTAAACGCTGACTTCAAATGAGGATAGCAACTCTGTGAATTTCATATCTTCATATTGCAGCACTACTGCTTTCTGGATCACTCACAAGTATATACGTTATATATCTATAATTAGCTAGATAGTTAACATTAGATTAGTTAGATCATAAGAGTATTAGATGTAGTTTGCAGTCTTAGTATGCAGATCTTTACAGATGCCGCGCGCCCTATATAGAGGGACAGTTTTATTGACAAAATACCTAAACCCTGAAAAGTATGTCATGCTTAACGTCACAAGGAGCAACACTTTGACCATAATGAAAAATGAAAATTGGGCAGCCAGGAGAAAATTGCATGCAGGCGGTGACGCTAAACTAGAAATTGAATTTGCCATGCATGCCTAAAGGAAGGTACATAGCTACACTCCACAGGGTGGTGTGGTGTGTGTGTGTGTGTGTGTGTGTGTGTGTGTGTGTGTGTGTGTGTGTGTGTGTGTGTGTGTGTGTGTGTGTGTGTGTGTGTGTGTGTGTGTGTGTGTGTGTGGTGTGTTATTGTCCTAATAAGAAACAGTACTTACAATGATCGACAGAAACTTGATCTGCAAGTGGGGAAAATGGAGTGATATTGACATTTCTTACAATTATGTGATTTCAAACCATTTTACTGTAGCTTCATACGTATAACTCTCGAATATGCATCACCAACAGTCTCTTCGGATTTGGCATATTTTATCTTAATAGCTATAATAATATGCAGGCTCATATATATATATACTAGCAGTGAAGCCCGCCTTTGGCGGGCTTCACTGCTACGGCGCTCCTTCGACAGCAGCCCTTCAATGGCGCTCCGACGACTGTGATTCAACGACAGAGCCTTGATGGTGCCACTGTTGTTAACTAATTCTCAGTTCTTCTTGCACTTGGTAGCTAGCTATAGAGCTCTTGGCCATATACAAATAACACCATCCCGGGAATATGTAGCCGAGCAAGCTGTCTGGTAGTTTGGCTTGGGCAAACCACAGAACATGCCATTTTTCTGTAGCTTATTTGTGCACAGTGGTCCCCCTACGTGCCTTTGTGTGCCAGAGAGCGCAAGCATCTCCTCTTGGGCATTGAACCACCTTTCACAGCTTGTGCTAATCATGACAACATTGACAACATAGATGACAACATCATGACAACGTGTCAACATTTTCACAGCTTGTGCTAATCATGATTCATATAGCTACAGATTCATGTTTGTTGAGCCTGCAGACTGCATGTTTGGAATTATCATTCGGTTATTAGGTATATCATATCGGCTATTGGGTACATCATCAAACATCATCAGTGTAAATTTTGTTATCACATGCATAAATATTTCATGTTAGTTCCCACGATGGCATTTCTATATGATGGCGCTTTCACAATAACACAATGTGCGAACCGTGCACGGAAGTCCGTATACTTTCTCCGTAAAACCAAAATGGCGGACGGTCGTTTTCTGGTTTTTCGTCGCGCGCTCCTTGGCCGAAGCGTATTTGCGCACGTCGCCCCCTCGAGGACACTCTACGATAGGGGCTCCAATGTGCTGTGAAGATTTCGTGGCGATGCCGTTGCGCGCACGTGAGGATATCGCGGCCAACCGTTTTCAACTCCTCTTTATTAAGGCGTCTAAGCAAGAGCCGGAACTGGAAAGAAGATAAGTAAAAATGGCGGTCGGCCGCGAGAGAAAAACCGGAAATGTCATTATATCTCCCCGACAACGCTAAGACGGGAGATTTCAAACCGCAGAGGACACTCTCCGGGTAGTTCTTTGTAATTCCTGAGCGTTTGGCGTCAATCCGTTCCGTAGTTTTTGCGTTTACTGCGAACAAACAAACAAACAAACATTCTCAAATATATATATAGATACGTACAATATGGTCATATATACCTGCAGGCCAATTATACTACTAGGTACACAGTGACAAAAATACACATTGTACACGGGTCATTCATGATTGAGGCCATTAGGTAAAATGTCATAAATACATCAAAAGGAAAAGTCTCAATGTGAATGTATAGATCGTTTCTCAGACAATAGCAGCACTTTCGCTGTGGGTCTCAGAGCCTCCCTCTTCCCCTTCCTCCTCCTCCTCCTCTTCTGTTAGGTCGTCAAGAGATTCAGTTTCAGATCCACCAATATGAAACTGGGAATGAGGAAAGTGGGACCAGAAAAGAGTAACACCAAACTGACACTGCAATAACTATGTATGCTGGCTTCACACAACACAACACAATGAAATGGGAAGTGCATGCACAACTGAACTACACACAACTCGGGTGATACAGCAGTGTGTGTGTGTGTGTGTGTGTGTGTGTGTGTGTGTGTGTGTGTGTGTGTGTGTGTGTGTGTGTGTGTGTGTGTGTGTGTGTGTGTGTGTGTGTGTGTGTGTGTGTGTGTGTGTGTGTGTGTGTGTGTGTGCCCCTCTTCCATACTCTCCAGAAATTCCCCTTTAACTGTTTTTGCTCCTCTGTCATCTTTACAGTCAACCTGAAGCTTTGCAACATTTCATCTTTTCACCTCTGCTCTTCTACTTACCCTCCTAAAGGACCTCATGCTCTTCCCAATCACTAACTTTGCTCTCACCATACTGTGGTCTGTGTTACAGTTAGCCCCCGCTTCACACACACATCCAGGCATAACCTTCGGTGTTCCTTCATCATTAATACACAGTCTATACGGTGGCACTTGCGTGACTTGGGGTGCTGCCGTGTCTGCTTGTATAGATTCTCCTCTTTTGAAACCACATGTTGCATACACACATACACAACACAGTATACAATACAATGTGCATTTGATGTTGCCAGTTTGGTGTTGTCACACACATGGATGTGCACATGCATTGCAAATTCTATTGCTTTCTTGTGGTAGACAGCAGACCTGTATGTCAGCACTTTTCCCTTCCCTGCGTTGCAACGCTTCATCCACATATGATGTGTATTATTTGTCTTCAGTACAGATATAATGAAATATATAATGGAAGCAATTTCCTGCATGTACAGCATTCAAACTATAATATGAAGTTTCACTATGCATCTCAAACCTGTATCAGTGCTGGAATTAAAGCAAATTACCAGCAATCTTAGAAAACTATTTACTAGACAGTGCATTGATTTTTGCCATTATTTACATTTCAGGCCATTTTGCACACATCTATCATCATCCCCTCCAGATGGACTCACAGTTCATAGATTATTGCCACTCTTTGGGCATGTCATTTCAGTTTATATGTTACTATTACAATCAAGAACAGCTATGTTACATTATCATTGCATGCAGGTGAGGTTGACACTGTCCTCGAGCTCAAGGTGCACTTTGCTGAGCCAACACCAACTTGTTCTGATTTTCTTGTGAGTTACTTGGGAATGATTTTAAGTACTCTAATAGGGCCTAATACGTATGTATTTGTGAATAATAGCATTTTCAATATTCTTGGAGGCATTTAAGAAAAACTGAACGAAACAAGTGATGTCAACTCAGCACTTTGACCCATCTCATTTCTTTGAAAATCAGCAATCGCCACATCTGATCTCTAGCCAAAGCTTTTCAAGCTGCTTGCTATACTGAATTCATGTGAGACAAGTGCATGCAGTATGGTAGTCTAGCATACCATCCCCTACTTTCTGCCCGCCTTGATAATTGTGTGGGGTGAGAAAGTAGAGTATAGCAGAAAATGTCAATACCACATCTTCACAGTAAACACCCGTAGCATGGTATGCATACAGATCACCAGGTGGTCTGGCTTTGGGAGACTAGGTTGTTTCTGTGGTTCGACGATTGTTTCAGCTAAAGCGTCTTGCTACTTGAACCCCAGAAGAAAATGCAAAAGGAGTAAGAGTGCAGTATATTTGAGTACATGGATAGCCATAGACATCTAGTGCAAGCTGACAGACCGATATCTTCTTTAAAAGGGAAGTGGTGGAAACATCTAGTTCACTTTACTGTGGACTGTGCTACGGTAGCCACATTTTCCAATCAGGCCACAATTGGGGCTCCTTCACAGAAACATTGGCTAGGATCAATTCTCGTTTCTCGCTACAGCTTTGTTGTAGACCTCATATTTCCTGAAATGAGTGTGCAGGAGTTGTGGCCTGCCTGTAGAATCCGCAAACGTCCTTCAACTGACTAGAAACCAAGCTTCAGAGTCTCAGCTCATTTCTGTGCGTAGCTACACCTTGCAGTAGTCATTATTGCTGGGCCAGCCACCTTTTGAGCAATAGGAAGTGGTGACCTAATGCAGCTGATTGCGGAAAGTTACGAGCAGCAATCATCTGAAGTCAGTGACCCATCAAAGTTACTCTTTCTATATAGCAGGTACTTGATAGTGCATGACGACAGCCCCATGTAGCACCCAATGTTGCATACATATGCAATAATTATATAGATAGATAGATGGATGGATAGATTGATAAACAGATAGATAAATGGATGGATAGATAGATAGATATAGCTACAGCTACTTCCCAAAAGGAGAAGCTTGCATGGCGGTATGGAAAGGTTCACTTCTTAACTACGTATTATTGATATATGTATACATGCAGGAAGGATCAAGCACAGCCACACAAACTAGCAGGGAATTGTATTGGATTCTTTACAGAAGCTGCGAGTGCACCTTGCCATATGACCTTTCATTGCAAGACGGCTACTTCACCTGTACGACAAGTGACTATATCATCTTTAGAGCCAAACTCTCTACGAAAGACTTATCTACAGATCTGGAATCTCTGAAGGTTGATCTCAACAACCTCTTGACCAGACAGGACAGAGAGACCAGAATCACTATCAACGAAGTAGGGTATGTAATATCACCAGGTCCATGTGGACTGACAGTTCCACACCTCGACTCTCCACACTGCTTCAAGAATTTGATGCCCACTGCACAGCTACAGGCTGCTGTTTCCACCCCTTCTCAAGACTACACTGCAGTCACCACTATTGTGGCCGTCATGTGTGCTACAATGTTGATATTGGTACTCAGTGGGTTTGTTGTTTTCCTTGTCATTGGACTGCGTAAAATGTAAGTATATACAAAGTACATATAACTGCACAAAGCACAATACAATAAAAGTGATCATCTGCCTGTTTAGTGCAGTATTTCAACCATATTTTATTGTATGCTACATATTCTATAGGAACCACAGGCGAGCCTCTACTGCCGATGCAAAGGCAGCACATGACTCGGAAACGGCAGCAGAGGGTCGCTCCAGAAACAACCCACTGCCACGTGGTAATGCCCATGTGTACACCAATGAAGATGTTCCTGTTGAGCGCAACCCCAGCTATGAAATGATGCAGTACAACTAGACAGTGCTCACTGCCCCCTATATACTAATGTGGGCTGATGTAGATTGTCCTGTACACATTTGGATTACTATATACCGTGTGAATGTACAGCTAGACACATACTTGCTAGCTGTGTAAAGTAGCCAAACATAACATGCACACTGTCACAGGGTATACTGTAGCTTTGTAACTATGCTTATTGTTTCGAGCAGTTAAGTTGTGCTTGCATGTTATTAAACTGTTCATTATCAGTTAACCCTTTATGCACTATAGATCAATTAACAAAGGATTGTTTCAGCCCCAAACAGGGGAAGGGTACAATATTATTAAAAGGAACAGTACACCACTTTACAATACAGCATCATGCTACAGAGTCTAGCGTGTCATGAACGAGTCAAATATACTATAAGTATGGTGGATGTTTTATGATCGTTTATTGCATGATGATGGCTAGTTCAGTCCAATCATTTATGCCAATCCCACTTCTTCATTTCATTCTCAATCCTCTAATACGTCAATTGGTGGCTCTAAGAATGGCAAAGGATATCTGGGCCTGCACCCATCCCATCACTTCACTGTAGGATCTAGCTTTGCCATTTCATTGCCAACTTCTCTGCCATACGCTGTGAACACACACTTGCGTCTCATTCCATTTGTAAAACAAAACTATGACTGAGCTACCTCACCAACCACTCAGGCCCCTTCAGGAGTAGATTTTAGCTACACATTCACACTCATACACACAAATACAAAGTGCATGGTTGTGACTCACTTCCTTCCACTTCCTCTTAACTGCGTCACTGAGTCCTTCGAAAAGCCTAGGGGCCATCATGTGCAACAACCATTGGCTCATTTTTAACTCGAGAGAGAGTTGGGTGTTTAAATGCTGATTTCAAATGAGGACAGCAACTCTGTGAATTTCATATTTTCATATATATTGCATCAATACTGCTTTCTAGATCACTCACAAGTATATACGTTATACGTATATCTATAATTAGCTAGATAGTTAACTTATAATATATATATATAATTATACGATAACTAAACCATGCATTAGTACAAAAGTGGGCGCAGTTTCCTGCGCTCACATGCAAGACAAATATGAAATAATGGTTATGTGATGGTTAATGATATTTAACGTTAGATTAGTTAGATCACAAGAGTATTATATACACTATGCAGATCTGTACAGATGCCACCCTAGAGAGACGGTTTTATTGGCCAGATACCTAAACCCTAAAAATATGTCATACTGAACGTCACATGGAGCAACTCATTGCAATTGATCATAATGAAAAATGAAAATTGGGCTGCACGGAGAAAATTGCATGCAGGCGAGGACGCTAAACTAGGAATCAAATTTGCCATGCCTAAAGGAAGGTACACTCCACAGTGTGTGGTGTGTGTGTGTGTGTGTGTGTGTGTGTGTGTGTGTGTGTGTGGTGTGTGTGTGGTGTGTGTGGTATGCAGCTGCCTATATAATTATATATTATAGATGAGATTTAATTAGCTTATATATGTATTCATGGCTTGTTGAATTTCAGTAGCTATAAAGTGTGAACATAATTAGGCAATATACAAACACAAACAAATTTATTTACACATCCTTGCATTGTGTTTACGTATACACAGCTTTGAAGTCAAATAAGATTAATTATAGGTAATATTGCCCTACATTAATAAGAAACAGTACTTATATTAATCATGATCGACAGAAACTTGATCTGCAAGTGGCCATGGGGCCAGAAAATGGAGATATTGACATTTCTTCCATTTATGTGATTTCAAATCATTTAGCTTCATATAACTTTCGAATATGCATCACCAACAGTCTCCGGATTTGGCATATCTATATAGCAGGCTCATATACTTTATGTACATAAATGGCTATATATATATGTACGTACAATATGGTCATATATACCTGCAGGCCAATTATACTACTAGGTACACAGTGACAAAAATACACATTGTACACGGGTCATTCATGATTGAGGCCATTAGGTAAAATGTCATAAATACATCAAAAGAAAAAGTCTCAATGTGAATGTATAAATCATTTCTCAGACATTAGCAGCACTTTCGCTGTGGGTCTCAGAGCCTCCCTCTTCCCCTTCCTCCTCCTCCTCCTCTTCTGTTAGGTCGTCAAGAGATTCAGTTTCAGATCCACCAATATGAAACTGGGAATGAGGAAAGTGGGACCAGAAAAGAGTAACACCAAACTGACACTGCAATCATAACTATGTATGCTGGCTTCACACAACACAACCCAATGAAATGGGAAGTGCATGCACAACTGAGCTACACACAACTCTGGTGATACAGACGTGTGTGTGTGTGTGTGTGTGTGTGTGTGTGTGTGTGTGTGTGTGTGTGTGTGCGCATGTGAGTTCACAGGTTTGGCTCACTTTGACCCCAGTCCCGCCTGTCTGTTGCCACATTGGCTCCTGGGACATCTCGTCAGACTCACGCTGTTGTGATGCTGCTATCTTGCTGTTCACCTTATGCACATAACGCCTCTGGAGGGAAGAAGGATGGAAGGAGATATATAAGGGGACGAATTGGACAATGAAAAGTGTAGTCTTTCACAAGGAAAGAATAATTGTATGAGTAAGTCTAACACAGTTCTCAATAACATTGAAAGAAACACCTACGTATGTTTACCAGCCAAATATCTATCCCAAAACGAAACGGATATCTTGTGGTGAACAGTGTATAGCGCCCACTTCCACTTATCATTTCAGTAACATAACAACAATATTCCCCTGCATCATTCAAAACTGCACTGCTCTCAGGCACCTTAGGGTTTACAAAGCATTGTAACTGCTTTAGCCTTTATTGCGTAATGGATGCCTATCCTGGTGCAAAATGCCATTTAGGAGAAATGACCTGCGCAAATTTTGCACTGTAGTGTTCTAAAGCCGCTGTTATGTCACCGAAAGTGGTCTTAAAGCAATTCATTCAACGACAGCATTCTAACAACGACAGTGCTTTTTCTGCTCCATTGAGTGCTGGTAAAGAGTGAAGTATAATATCACATGGTCACACAAATACGCACTAATCATACAGCTTAGAAGAGATATGTACATGCACTGCAGCTGCATGGGCACATCTGCTACAGACACAGCTTTATTCTGCGTTGCTTAATGTATAACTTATAGCACATAAACAATGGGTGAATTAAAACACTCCACCTGGCCCCTCCCACTCACCAGCCTGACTCCCATTTCGGCATGATTGACAGCGTCTTGCAAGGAAGGAAAGAGCCACTCCTTGCCAAATCGGTCAAAGAAACCTGACCGCGTCAACATGTCTCTGTTTGGCTCTGCAGAAGGCAAGGAACTCAGTGTTGTCCAGGCAACAGTGACCATGCACGTTCAACCTGGCAGAGATACCTATGTGTGTGTGTGTGTGTGTGTGTGTGTGTGTGTGTGTGTGTGTGTGTGTGTGTGTGTGTGTGTGTGTGTGTGTGTGTGTGTGTGTGTGTGTGTGTGTGTGTGTTTGTTTGTGTGTTTGTGTGTGTGTGTGTGTGTGTGTTTGTGTGTGTGTGTGTGTGTGTGTTTGTTTGTGTGTGTGTGTGTTCGTGTGCCGAGTTACTAAACGTACTTCCTGTTCTCGCTAATAACATTTGAATCCCAATTTTGTCATACTCTGAAATTATCTGCACAGAAGTACGAACAGTACACACAAACACCTCATCATCTTGCAACTCATATTCTCATATACATACTATACCTATGTATTATAATAACTAATACAATGAACGAAGCACTTCACTATCTCCACACCCACATACTGCTTTTGGCACTAACAAACAGCCAATAACTATACATACGTATACGTATACAGACAAGCTCACCTGCTCCATGACCTCTGCTCCCACTGAGTCTATAAAGGTGATGGGGGCACAGTCAACAATGATGGTGTGGAGGTTCCGCTGAAGGGGCAGTTCGGCATCGTCTGCAACACAGCTGACCACACTGAACTGATTGTATGCCTGTGAACTCTGTGGTAATGACAGCTCATCCATCTCTGCCAAGTGGAGAGACGATGGTTGAGATTCAGTATCTGACAAATCTCCGCTGTCCATGGAGTCAGAGTTGCGCTTCCGTTTTGGTCTTTGAAGGTACTGCACTGAAGACGGTTCTTCATCGCTGTCCTCTGCATCAAAGGCACTGTCTACACTGCTGTTTGGTGGCTCCACAGTGATGGTGACCTGAGAGTGGAAGGACAAAGGAAACACTTCATGTTACAGTACACACACTGTACACTGTATGTTACAGTACACACATATGTACATTTGTATGCACACACACACTGTACACTGTACACTGTATGTATGTTACAGTACACACACTGTACACTGTATGTATGTTACAGTAGACACACTGTACACTGTATGTATGTTACAGTTTGATAATCAAACTCAATCATTACAACCAACATCATGTGGTTACAAAAATTGAGGAGTCACAATACTGATGCAGTGCCTGTCTCATCTGTCGAAAATAAGGCGCACTTGGTGCAACATGTAACATCAAGAAGGAAGGTGTATAACAATGGGTGGGAGGATGGTGGGTGTTGCGTGGGGAAAAAGACTTATTAAACAAATAATTAGAAGTCAGAGATTAACAAAAATAAGTGGGGAGAGAAGTTACACAGGCAAAATTGTATAGTCAGATTAATTGCTGGGTTTGTTTCTTGAACACCAGATTGTAAAGGATTCGAGTAGGGATTTTCTTGCCAAATTAAAGTACAGGTTTGCAATATCTGGCTTAGGACTGCTGCAGAGTGCATGTAGGGGCTGAAAGCTCACTTCATCGATGATCCCTCTCGAACCGACCTGGACTGTTCACAGGTGGCATTTGTGGCCAGCAGCCTTCACTGCTTCCCTGAGATCGTGGTACTTTGCCTGCTTCCTCATACTGGCATCTGCAAAGTTTTCATCGAAACACACTGTCAATTCGATGAGGAAGACTGTCTTGGTTTTCTCGTTCCATGTGACAATGTCTGGCCTCTCGGTTGTTGGGCAGATGTGTATGGGGAAGGTGTAGGTGTCTGAGTCCAGGTCAGCTACCATTTGGTAGTCAGCACCGCTCAGATGCTCACCAAGATATGTCACAATCTCTCTCAGGATTTCATCATGTCTCTGATCGTATCGTCTCTCCTGGAGAGCTTGTTTACATCCGTTCAGGACATGCCTTAGTGTCTGAAGATCACCACAGAGAGGGCACCAAGGAGACACTGGCCTTTTCCACCTCACCAAGTTGGAATTGTGTGGTAGTGTGTCCTGTGCACTGTTCACAGCGAAGCTCATTTGCCGTGCTGGGAGAGACCATACTGCTCTTGACCAGTAGTCTGTGGAACAGGATGACTCCATGATTCTCAGAAAACGGCCCTGCACATCCAAGTGGCGGATGTCATTCAGGCGCATCTGGCCATCCTCATCACGAATTTGCCTGGCCACCCTCCGTTTCAACTGGGGCCCCTGTCAGGTGGGTGTTATTTGACCATGTCTCCAGAACTGTCTTGGCAGGACGGGAGTTCAAACCAGCTTGGTGGTTGGCAGATTTGGTGGCCAGTCTGCTCACTACCGGATCCCGGGAGTGGGCAAGTCTTGCCAACTTTCCTGCTGACAGGGCCAAGTGAAAGGTTGCCATGGATGGTAGGCCAAGGCCACCTTTGCCTGGCTCAAGGAACAGCACACCGGGTTTAGCACATTGGGGTAACCTGAGCCACTTCTTCAAGAATCGAGTGCAAACAGGATCTAGAGACCTCTGGATGAAGGATTGGGGCAGATGATACAGTTTCAGGTCCCAAGACATCTTTGCTGGCAAGGCATAGCGGTAGATTTTTACCTATGTTTTGGGTTAGAATGCCTTTTGTACTGTGGTATTCAGGAGGCCATTTGTCAGCAAGTAGGAATCCCATCTACCCTTCACCATGGCAGTGAAAATCTTCCCAATGCATGAGGTTAGGGCGATGGGCCTAAAGTTCTTTGGGCTAGATGAGTCGGACAGTGCTGATTCTTTTGGTATCAGGGTTATCGCTGCATGTTGCCAGGATGCTGGGATGATCTGGGTGTGCCAGACTTTATTGTAGAGGTGGTGGAGGGCTGGAAGCAGTGATGGACATCTTTTGAGAATGTAATATGACACCTGATCAAATGGGCATGGCTTGGATGAGAGTCTGCCCCTCTTGATTTTTGAAGTAATTTCATCCATTGTGAACGAGCAAGTGGCGAAGAGAGTTCCTGCGCGCTTGGGGGTTGGAAGCCACTCTGGAGCTTCAAATGACTCACTACTTGGCTTAGAGAAGACATCTTGGAAATAGGTGGTTGCCTGATCAGCCGTGAACGTGGCCTTGGTGGCTGCCGGGTTTTCTCCAAGCAGATGTACATTTGTATGCACACACACACTGTACACTGTACACTGTATGTATGTTACAGTACACACACTGTACACTGTGTGCTACAGTACACACATATGTACATTTGTATGCATACACACACTGTACACTGTACACTGTATGTATGTTACAGTACACACACTGTACACTGTACACTGTATGTATGTTACAGTACACACACTGTACACTGTGTGCTACAGTACACACATATGTACATTTGTATGCACACACACACACTGTACACTGTATGCTACAGTACACACATATGTACATTTGTATGCAAACACACACTGTACACTGTACGTATATTACAGTACACACGTACGTATGTGTGTATGCACACACACACTGAGTCTTTTGCATGTCTATTAGGAGCACTCTCCATTTCACATGCAGGCACTGGTGTGGCAATTCAAACAGCAGTGTGTGACAACAGTTGTGAACACAGACAGACACACAACAGACCTGCTCGTGCCGCTTGTCCTCGCTGGATGATCCCGACCCGTCCTCCTCCATTCCGTGAGAATCCTTTGGGCTGGTCTCTTCCTCGCTGAACCGGCTGTACCTCACAGTCGATGGCTTGCCAATGAACTGCAGAAAGAAGAGCTTCCAGTGAGGGCTGGGACAACAGTCAGTGCAGCCAGGACAGTCTGCAGCCTCCAACTGAGCACATACATCACAGCCTTCCACACCACTCCACTGCACGCACCACCTCACCACAGCACATACGTACGTATGTATGTATGTACACTATAGTCAATACTGTACATTGTAAAACATCCTTAGAAAAACATGTAAGCATTTGTGATCAGATGCGCAGGTTTACTCCAACATTGTATGTACTTACGTACATACGTACGTACATCAAAATTGGAATTCATGTACAGTACATACACATTATCCTGTGCTTTTCCCCCTTAGTTCCCTTAAACTACGATGTTCACACATTATGGCAGCTTTCAGCTAACTTCTTCAGTGAATGAGGTAACTGAAGGCTTGAATTGAAAGTTTCTTGGATAGTGTGAATGTAAAGACTATGACTGACCTATGTAGCCACGCGCACCTAACCACTCAGGGCTCTTCACGACTATATTAAGCTACTCATACAAACACAAACACAAGGTGCCTACAGTCTGACTCACCCTCTTCCACTTTCTCTTCACTGCGTCACCAAGCCTTTCAAACGAGGAGCCCTCATCTGAAACAATGCCTCGCTGTTTTAGAATAGGTGTCAAATCACTTTTTGGTGAGTTCACATGCACTGGGGAGACATTTTCCTGGCTGCCATATGACGGCAGTGTCTTTGGATCCACAGCATCTGGTGTTGAATTGCTCACTTGTTGAGAGGGCTCATGCGACTCATTACGGCTGGAAGCACGAGAGTGGTCCTTGAAGTGGACACTGGATGCTTTGTTCTTCAACTGGAGCAAGTGAAGGGAGAGCAAGCTGAAAGAACACAGGAGAATGTGGCACAACAGTACAGACGAGATGGCTGCAGGTGGGGCACCAGTAAGCCATTGTTACTTAACTGAATGCAGAGCTGATGATCAATGATTGATAACTTGTTACTGCTTTTCAGTGTTCTGGCGTATTTCCGACAGTCTCTATGTCTATTTTTCATTACAGTGCAGTAATAATTAACACATGCAGTATGTACGCATGTACCAGTTCCCACACACACAAACCAATACGCAGTACTGTACGTACATATGTGCGTACACGGTGCACACTCCACTCCACCCCCCCCACACACAGCACACCTATGTACATATGTGCGTACACGGTGCACACTCCACTTCACCCCCCACACACACAGCACACCTATGTACGTACCTTCTTCAACCCCACCATGAGACACCCATCCACCTCCTCCGTCAGTGCCAGTGCTGGGTCCACCCCTGCAGCTGTGACAAGCCTCGTCCTGAAGACCATGGCATTGACATAACAGAGAGGAGCCACAAAGCGGAAGATGAGGATGCCAGGAAGGGATTGGACCTGAGAGTTGGCAGAAGAAGAGTACAACATGCGCCTGCCTGTGTGGGCTAGCCCTGCTGGAACAAGCCATTATGGGGTCACTGACAGGGACACCAGACGTTAAACTACTCACCACTACTACTACTACACCAAACTTCTCATAGGCGAAATTCCTATGTACGTACATACAGTACATATGTATAGGATTCGTACTCTGAGATTCTGCCACACATGCTGAAAATCCTATGACAGAAGTTGACAAAGAACTGAACTAGTATACGTACGTATATGCGTATAAAATGATACTCAATTGCAGGTCATTTCAACTGGTATGCTGATACTGTCTCCTTTTGCTCAAAAATGTGATACCAGTGGATTTGTCGAGACATTAGTGAGTCTACACAGTTGCAAGCGAACTGAGAAGTGGTTACAAACGGTGGAGCCGGTCAGTGCCGCATGGAGAGGACAGACAACAGGATGCGGAAATCCACATTGACCAAGTAGGCCATGAATCAACTTGTACGCACTGATGTTGATAGCCCATATACTGGATTGAACACCTGGTAAAGATTACAGCTGAATCTCACCCTTTGACAGCAGTAATTAAATCACAGATTGTGCACACCACATGCACATGCAATGCATTTCTAATCAATGATTTGCTTAGCACTCTCATCAGACATGATCTGCCCACCAATGGCAGCCTTTGGCAATGCATAACCTCATTACAGCATTGCTTCACATGTGGTACTCATAGGTATATACGAACAGTATTTAGCAGAGCTGTGAGGAGCAGTGTGGGTGGATGTAGCATGGAATGTGGATGCACATGCGTATCAGTAATCTGCAACAGTTGGCCTGGCAAGGACACACGTAAGTATGAATGACATGAGTCATGCTGTGCTGAGCAGACTGCAGACATAGCACCATACACGAGATTACAGTTGCATGTACAGACATACGTTCATACATATGAACATACAAGAACAGTACACCCCTCTCTACCCCTGCGGTCACTGCAGATAGCAGCACGCTCAGGTTTGCTGTCAAAATTGTGTGTATATGCATGTATATAGTATTGGGTACCTTTTTGAAGTCTTTTCGATTGCGGAAGATTTCTGTGTTTGGAGCTCGACCCAGAGATGCTGAGGGAGGGCTAGGAGTGGAAGGCAGTAGAAGGATATGTAAAATTACAACTTTATAGAGTGGAGAGTAGCAGTGTGTGTGTGGGGGGGGGGTTGGTGTGTGTTTGGGTGAGTGTGTGTGGGGGGGGTTGGTGTGTGTTTGGGTGAGTGTGTGTGTGTGTGTGTGTGTGTGTGTGTGTGCATGTGTGAGTGTGTGTAGGTTGGTGTGTGTGCATGCCTAGCATCTCACAGGATGATCCGCCCAATGATGAGGAAGAGAGAGAAGGCCACTCCGATGCCCAGACCAATGTCAATGCCAAGGAGGACAGTCGCTCCAAAGGTCACCAACCAAACCATCTACGTATGTGTGCATGTACATTGCATGCGGATGTGTGCATGTACATTGCATGCGGATGTGTGCATGTACATTGCATGCGGATGTGTGCATGTACATTGCATGCGGATGTGTGCATGATAAAAAGCAGATAGGAATTCCCACTAAGTGTCACCTAAACAGCTTCTGTTCATACTCCAGTTTCTATTTACAAATGAACTACGTACGTACACTGCTAATAATAGAATAGACAAACTGTATGGATAAACACTTCAAAGCGTCCCCAGCTTCAAATAGTAGCACAACTTCATCAAGCCCCTATTTATGTATGTACGCAAACTAGACCTCAATCACCTTTCACTTCTCCCTGCACGTACTTCCAGTTAAAGCAAAACACAAAGAGGTCTAGCTCGATAGAATAGCCCCTACGTTGCATAGTACACATGTGCAAATACGTATACACTGGCTAATGCTAACAGTAGATAATACACAACCATGTCCAACCCCACCGGCTCACCACCACCACCACAACCAAGTCCACCCCACCGGCTCACCACCACCACCACAACCATGTCCACCCCACTGGCTCACCACCACCTCCACAACCATGTCCAATCCCACTGGCTTACCACCACCACCACAACCATGTCCAACCCCACTGGCTCACCACCACTTACACAACCATGTCCAACCCCACCGGCTCACCACCACCACCACCACCACAACCAAGTCCACCCCACCGGCTCACCACCACCACCACAACCATGTCCACCCCACTGGCTCACCACCACCTCCACAACCATGTCCAATCCCACTGGCTTACCACCACCACCACAACCATGTCCACCCCACTGGCTCACCACCACCTCCACAACCATGTCCAATCCCACTGGCTCACCACCACCACCACAACCATGTCCAATCCCACTGGCTTACCACCACCACCACAACCATGTCCAACCCCACTGGCTCACCAACACTTACACAACCATGTCCAACCCCACTGGCTCACCACCACCACCACAACCATGTCCAACCCCATCGGCTCACCACCACCACCACAACCATGTCCAACCCCACTGGCTCACCACCACTTACACTACCATGTCCAACCCCACTGGCTCACCACCACCTCCACAACCATGTTCAACCCCACCGGCTCACCATATCAGGCTTGGAGAGTTTAAAGTACTTGACAATATCTTTAAACTGTTTAAAGAGAGTCCACAATGCCTCCAGCACAATAGCAGCCAACACAGCCTGAAGGACACACACACATACGTACAAAAGATAGGCATAATAATTATGTAACAGTATTCATTACTACGTAGTCTGTAATAATATTCATGGTATGTACACTTACCAAAGGTAGGTCTTTAAGTAAAAAGCCCAGGGCCAGAAGGGTAAGCAAGACAATGGCAGAGGACAGGAGACTGACCACCTGATGAGGGAAAGGGACAAGAGAGGGGTGGCAGGTGAAGTGGAGAGGAAGGGAGGGAAGGGAGTGCTGAATATACGTAGAGGAACTGGAGCAAGCACGCACACATGCAGTAATGGATGTACTAAGTGTGGGACGTACGCAGTTTGTCTGCAGCTGGAGAGCCTGAACGCATAAACACACAATGCTGCACACCACATCCCCAACGTGTGAGGCAGGAGCAGCCCCACCGCGCGCTCACCTGTGTCTTAGCCCCAGTACTGTCAGCCACTGTGGTCCGGGACAGAGACCCAGAGCTGCTGAAGCAGGAGAAGAAGGAGGCTACCAGGTTGACTACGCCATAGGAGAAGAACTCCTGCATGGGGAAGAGAGGAAAGGCGGACAGGGTGGAGCGACCAGCAGCAAGCACTGCACACATGGTCCCCATGTTCTGACACTAAACATACGTACGTATGTACATACGTACATCGTCAGATGCAACATGCCCAGGGTACGTATAAGCAGTGGACAAGATATACCAGTACGACATACAGTGCTGATTAAAAATACCTTACCATGTCAAACGCGTGCAGTCCGAGGGTACCCGCGAGTACCCGCGAGTACTCGCACAGAATTCTTTCGATTAGCACATAATACACACACGTCAAGGTGTAAAATGGCGGTATCGCGTCGACGTGTAATACGAGAGCCAAGTGTAAAATCGTCAGTTTTATCGAACGAAAGTTACTTCGAACGTGTTTTAATCATGGCCAATCATTTGTCAAGCTACCAGAGGGAACGGATCGCGTCTTTATCGGAGGAAGGGAAGAATATATCGCAAATCGTCACTATTTTAGAGTCTGAAGGTCGAAAAACCTCGCGCACAACCGTCAGAAAGTGGGTATATCGGTGGGAAACCAACCGTGGACTGCACGATCAGCACCGCTCTGGACGACCCAGCAAGATTACTTCCGAAATGGCTGCTTTTATGGAAGCAAAGTTGGAAGAAGATGATGAAATTTACGTCTGCAGAGCTACATAGGCTGATATCAAGGCATTTCTCTACGAACATTTCAGCACCAACCATAAGAAGATATATTCGGCAGAAGCTGGAGTGGGTAGCAGTACGAACCAGATTTGGCCCTATGATATCAGAGCGAAACAAGCTCAAAAGACAAGAGTTTGCCCAAATGTGCCTGGATGAGGAAGACACATTTGACAATGTCATCTGGTCAGATGAGAGTTCCGTCCAGTTGACACGTCACGCCCAAACCATGAGGGTCAAGACTGGAAGGGAACGTGTTCGCAGTGCACAGAGAGGTGCTAATAAAGTGCAGTGTGGTAGGTTGGGTATTGGAGTGGGTAAAGCTGACACCATGGGAGGGAGGGGGGGCTGAAGCTATGAACCACCTGGGTCTAACCACATTTCTAAAACAATTCCTACGTATGTACTTCACACACCACACAACAGCACCATCTGCCTAGTATTAGTAGTATAGCCCCCGCCCCCCATACACATACCAAACTGCCCCCCCCCCCCCCCCCCCCATACACACACCAAACTGCCAGCCCACACACTTGATTAGCACTGATGGTGTAGTGGTTCTTCTTGGCAAACATCCTCGAGAGTGAG
This sequence comes from Aplysina aerophoba, assembly GCA_949841015.1. Taxonomy (NCBI): domain Eukaryota; kingdom Metazoa; phylum Porifera; class Demospongiae; order Verongiida; family Aplysinidae; genus Aplysina; species Aplysina aerophoba. Next base: position 1,366,170 of record OX465038.1, on the reverse strand, counting down.
ACACCAATGGAGAAGGAGATGATGGCCACAATGAAGGCATCTTGGAAGGTGGCACCAATGTACTGAGGAGACAGGACTGACACGGGGGGAGGACTAAGATGGGAGGGAGGGTGAGGGAGGGAGAGATGATGTTTAGTTTACAGAACAATGATTTCATGATGCTATGTACGTACATACACATTTACATATATACATATATATATACATATGTATACGTACGTATATGGATACGTACGTATATACATACATACACACATGTATGTACATACAAATGTGTATGTACGTTTGTACACAGTTTCCTAAGTGTCCTCTTACGCTTGGGGGATGTACCCTACAACGCTGACATCAAACTCATTCTGAAACTCAGCAAGGCGAGATATGAGTGTGGCTAGTATAACCTGCAGGGGAGGGAGGAGGGGAGTGAGGAGGGGAGTGAGGAGGGGAGGGAGGGAGGAGGGGAGTGAGGAGGGGATGGAAGAGAGAAAGGATGTGGGGTGGGAAGGGAAGGGAAGGGAGGTGGGGTGGGAGGAGAGGAGGGGATGGAGGAGAGGAGAAATGTGGAAAGGGAAGAGGGGATGAGGAGGGAAGGGAAGGGGAGGGAGGTGGGGGGGAGGAGAGGATGGAGAGGAAGGAGGGGAAGGGGAGGGGAGGGGAGAGAAGATAGGAGGGAGGGAGGAGAGGAGGAATGTAGGAGGGAGGGGAGGGAAGAGGGGAGCGGAGGGTATGTAGGAGGGAAAACTATATCTCTGTGCAGCAAAATCAGTTGAGCAAGTATAAAAATCCTATGAACTGCCAATATCAACGGACACACTGCATGTAGCATGATCAGCACCTTTTCTTTTCTTTATACAATTACATTTTGAGTTCATTATACATACTACATAGGCAGTGCGCATGTGTGTCTGATTCCATTTTGTCTATTGATAGCGATGCAACACCTGTACTGCACCTGTAGCACGCCCGTGCCCATACCCATACCGGTATGACAGGCGTAGAACGTTAACTTTCATAAGATGTATGGTACAACCACAAAGGGGAGTGCAGGCTCACCACTATAAGGGCCCCGGGGATGGGGATGGGGTATTTCTTGTAGTACTTCCACTTTGGCAGCAGCTTCTTGTTGGCTATCCTCACAATGATGAGGAAGCCAAAGGAGACGAGCATGATTAGGAAGGAGTTCCAGTTGGTCCTGTGGTCGTGGATCATCGTACCCGTCTGGTACCAGATCTGCGTAACAGGAAAGGGAGTCATGAATGTGAACAGCACCCCCACAGAGTTAAGGAGGAAGGACAATGTGTGTGTGCGTGTGTGCATGTGCGTGCATGATGTATGTAATATGTACGCATTTATGCAAATCTACACAATAGGGCACACGTGTGCATACAGCACACACTGTGTACGTACGTAGTGTAAGGAATATGGACAACAGTATGTGCACATACGTACGTGAATACAGTACAGACCAAACGTACGTGTGCATGTACTACACTTACGAAGTCAATCTAAACAACTTTAAAAAGTTGACCTACATAAGTACTAGCAATTAGGCTGCTACACACTGATCAAGAATATACGTACGTATGTACATACATACGTACAGACATGGGTTACTTCAAATTGTCGCAATAGACACCTAGAGTCATTCAACCATTTCCTACATGGCTTACCTTAGGAATCTCTGGTATGTACACCTTGTCTCTTCCTGAACTGTCAATGCCTGTCATGTTGAAGTCAAAGACATACTTAAACTGGCTGGTGAGAGCGTGGAAGCCCGCTGCAGTCGTGTAGCCACTGATGAGGGCGTCAGAGAAGAACATGGTAATGAAGCCAAGCTGGAGGAAGCTGCAGGCAACCTGAGAATGGGGGTAGGTCGGTGGGCAGATGTCACGTGTGTGTAAGTGGATGCATGCATGTGTGCAAGTATGCATACATGTGTGCAAGTATGCATGCATGTACAGATCCAAAGGACTTCTGATACCATTTCAGCACACACGCACGCATGCACGCACGCACACACACCATTATAAGTCCTGACATAAAAGCAATGGTGATGGCAAGCTGCACTTTGACATGTTCACACGGCGTCAACCCGTCATTCGCCACTACCGGTGTGACGTTGCTTCCATTCATCAACAACGGCCCCACTGCACCAAAGTCACCGTAGCACAGGGCACTGAGCTCCGGGTCTCCAGCAATGACACGATTAATACCACTCCCAATGATGAGACACACCAACGTGAAGCAACCTACGCATGCAGAGGGAACACAGAAACCAGTTCCACTCAATACAGTGCAGTAATACCATATGGTAATGATATGCGTACTACAATGTGTACAGTATAAATTGATTAAATCAGCTTGAATCCTGCAAATGCAGGCAGTACTGGTCATACACTGCTCGTGTTGGTTACCCTCTGCTGTGCCAATGTGAACTACGGACGGACGTAGTACAGAAGCCATATCAGCACAATTTCCTTTGCTGGACATATAAATTTTGTGGTATTACCATTTATACATGAAAGACAGCTATTGTAAATACAGTACTCTTTCAATGAAAGCATATACTTAGTTGATTGAGGTGTCCTGTTACAGCAATGAGATCAAGTGCACAAAGGAATGTGGAGGGGTGTGTCACAGAGCCTACAGCTGGCAAGTCACATGCCACAGCTCTGTGATGTGGCCACTTAGAGCATGGTGCACATAGAATAGGTACAATGGGAACACATGACACGCCAGCCGCAGAGTGGCACCTCTCGCCAGTGACAGTGCTAAGAGGAGGTACGGCATTTTGAGTGAGAGTATGAAAAAGCAGGTTCGCCTGGGCAAGGGGCCATGCTAGGTTAAAGTTGCTTCAAAACCCACACAGGGGGATGGCTGGGATGAGTCTTCCCTGGCTTTATCTTCTACATAAATCTTGCACATATGCAGATATTATGAGATGGGACAGCAAGGCAAGAAGAGGGTTTTGCATGACCAGGACCGTAGTCTCTCATGACAGCTCACTAAATGTGTTAGAGAATGACAAGGGCTGCATCCCTCACACAATAACAGTACAGAAAAGGAGAGAGAGAGGGGGAGAGGGAGAGAGAGCTCTTGAGCTACACAGCAGAGCAGCTCACCCAGTGAGAGATGCCGTGAAGATCCAAACACAGCATAGATGAGAGGAGGGATGAATGAGGTGTATAGGCCATACACTGGAGGGACCTCTGCCAGAAGGGAGTAGGCAAGACCTGGGGAGGAGAGAGGAGGGGGAGGGGAGTCACATTAGACATACGTACATACATGAGTCTTTCACTTTGTCCCTCTATAATCCACTATTGGCAATGTCTAGATTCCACACTTCGAACTGATAAACACACACTCAAGGCCTTAGAAGTTCCCAGTGACAGTGCTAGTAGGTCAAATGAGTCAGATTCTGTGTGTCTACGTATTTCAGCTACAGTGCCTTTCAAAGTGAAACCATTACTGGTCATTGCACATACAGTGCAGATTGGCATAGCCTGCTAGACCCTCTTCCCTCATTATCACAACCGACAATGACTAATACACACCCAATCTGGCACTGTTATAAATATCAGGTAGGCTGTACATATGCTGCAAGGCGTAAAATGCACACATATGTACCGCTAGCCCCTACTATTCTTCTACCCTGCATGCCAAGACAAGCAGGGGCTAGCAGCTAGACTACACAAAGGAAGAGAGGGAAGATACTCTGCAGCACCAAAGCTGTATATAGTGTGACCCTTCTCCACATCAGGTCACAATGTGTGACACTGGCTGAAATACCAATGAGCAAAATGACTGAATATGGAATTTCCTCCACCATGTGACATATCAGTGATGTCACCTCCCACATCCCAAAGACATCTGGGAACATGTATTAATGAGATTCATGGTCATATTCATTATATTCATGGCTTGAGCACCTCATTTGCTGAAGTATGCTTTTGAACAAGCAGACAAGTTCACACTGCAGTAACTTCAGCTTTGCAAGCCAAGAAAGGTCCTGCAGTCAGTTGCTATTGATTGATTGATTCTGCTACATACCTGTATGCTCAAGATCTACATATTTGCCAGTTGTACTTTTCACATCAGCACTACGTACGTACGTACATGCAGCATGTTCAGTACAACAGTTGGAACGTTGTAAGCATTCACTGTGTGTCAACTGTGAACTAAGTCTGGTAGTAAGACGGCAGAAGCAGTCTTGCTACCTGAGACTAGAGTATCTCCACAGTGCCACTATACTAGGCAGATGCATAGCATCGTGGGGGCGAGCCTGAGCGAGGCCTGGGGCGTGACAGGTATTGGCTGAACTCCGAGGTAGGACTGTTACGCTGCAAATGGAGAACAGCTTCAAATGTGGAATCATAATGAGATGCACAGGTTGATTCCTTGATTCTTTGGTATTCAGGACGAAAAGCGCATATATAGCACTTGCAGAGGTAATGAGAATATACTTTAGAATGCTTCCCTGCGCAAAAGCCCATCATATATATATATGTTAGCGTTGCGTAACCGGTTGAAATCGATTCCCAGAAGGCTCAGAAGCGGTTGTGTTCCTGACTGTTCCTCTTAGTGGCGTGTTGTATAAAGGAGTGATCTGCAAGTTGTGGTTGTTTCAAATGTTCACCATGTCATGTGAAGCTTTCTGCAGCGAATAAGCCACTGTTCGCCAACCGCGGCCATTTTCGTAGCATCAAATAGAAATATACTGCACGACATACTATATATAATTACATGTATAAATTACATATATATACAGACACGCTCGCTGTACTTCACATAAGTGTGGGGCTCGCTCAGGCTCACCCCAAAAACGTACATATAAACACACAATAGCGTAATGCATAAGACTTAGTACTTTATGAACACATACGTAGCCCCTGTATGCACATGCACATGTACTATTGTTTATATAACTATATGTAACTACATATGTAGTATATAATTGTTTAAGCATTAGTTGCCAGGGTTGGGGTAATATGTAAACACACATGCAGGTATGTACCCAACTGGGCCTCCTACCTATTTGGTCATGACCCATTAACCTCTGGCTAGAGTGCTTGGGGGCAAGGGTCAGTTAAGGTAACCTACACAAAGGGTCAGTTAAGGTAGCCTACACAAAGGGATGCTGCAAATGACAGTGAACTCTCACCTTCAATCATGTCACTGCTGCTAAAAGCCATAAAGGGCAACAGTCAACTAAAGTGTGAAGTGCCCCAAAGCAGACTGAGCAAGCCCCACATTCACCACTCAGGACACACTGACTCACACAACAAAACACTACACTAACCCATCCTCCCATTTAATGTACGTACATACGTACATGTCACCAGTCAAACAGTTGTCTTAGCTCCACTGATCAGCACTGTACACCCCAAGAAAGTACACATACATATCATATTATACACGTATATACACATATATACATCTATATACTACAGCGTACACAGGCATACAAACATACACATATATTACTACAGCTTGCCACACATACGTAGCATGTGCCACACTTAAATTAGCAGGTGTATCTGCTAACATAATCACATGACAGTTCAGAGATACATATATACGTATATGGCATATTCCCTAGACACTGCCTGTGGAGGTATGGCAAGTGGCAATAAGTGCTAATGGTGACCCTAAAGGTGAGTGCAGGAGCTAACGCAAGTAGCTAGTCACTGTCTTGCAACTAACACAGCTGCACCAGCACGCACGCACGCACGCACGCACACACGCACGCACGCACGCACACACACACACACACACACACATGCACACACACACACATGCACACACACACACATGTACGTACAAAGTACATAAGTAGGTAAATGAAAGAATGCGGTGCAACTTGATAGGTGAGCCAGTCATGGCCCTTACCAAGGTAGCTGCAGTGTTTAGTGCCATGTCAGTTATTATTTGGGGACTGGTTGTTGCAAAGGGATGGCTGCCTATAAACAGCCACAGTTGGTACACGTATTGAACACAAGTGGGATTGATAGAGGAGTGATTAGTTTATATTGATAGAAGAATGATGAGGTGGGGCAAATACGCAGGGCTGCAGAGAAGCAACTGACCTACAGAGCACGCACACATACATAGTACCATACAACATCGACTTCAATCCTCCACAACAGTGAACAATGCTACCCCCTCAGGGCTTCATTGCCAGGAGGGGCTTCTGTGACAAAAGGCCTGGATCATGCAGTAACAAATAATACAAATATACTATTGGCAAAAAGCAGTAATGTGGCCTGCAGTTCATACATCCATATGGGCATGCGAAGTACACACAAACTAGCAGGAACATACGTACACACATACATGGAGTGTTACACTGATGGTGAAGTGTTAACAGCAAAGAACACACACACAAAGCATACCTGCACCTGCATGCTGTGTCACACACACCTGTATACATGCCCATGTATCAACATATACACACATGCATACACACGGGAATACACATACGTACATACACATGGACACTGAAACACATGCAAGCACTCACCACACTCGAGCGCACACGCACACGCACGCACACACGCACGCACGCACACACGCACGCACGCACGCACGCACGCACACACACTCACACACACATGTACACAGTCAGACTCACCCTGAGAGACCTGCATGATTCCAATAGTTATTCCAGCAACAACATCACTTAAAATAAAGTTCTTCTTGTACGTCCACACCCAATGAAGTATTGGGATATGCATGAAGAAGAAGGCTCTCCACTGCTGCATGGTCTTTGGAGGACGAATAGCACTGCGAATGGGTTCTGGGACTGAAAAGGTTACTCTCCTCTCTACCGACTGGTAGTTTTCTTCGAAATGGCGTTCATCGAGGATGGGGCGGAGGATGCTGATGCTTGAGCGCTTTAACCTCGCTCTGTTGGACGGCTTTGAGCCGAACGTTGGCTCCAAACGAGCCGAGTTACGGACAGCCATGAGCGAAAACGTCCACTACTCTTGTGATTTTAATGGCTTCTCCTTTTTCCCTTGGTACAGTGACGAGAGAATGTTTTCCCAAGTGGCTTATACGATACGCCACAAGGTTAAACTACATACAGTCACCGACAGAGCCACTCTACACGCACTAAGAATACCTCCCACAAAAATCTATACCTCCTATACACACACAAAGAAAGGCACCAAAGCCGGTTGGTTTCCTTTTATACGAAGTCTAGACTCTCCTCGTGACTTAATACGTCATTCAAAGTCCGACTTCAGTTTATGACAATTTCCCAACTGAATGTGATCGGCGTCAAATTTGAAGGCTGAATGTGACCGTCGTCCCAGGCAAGTCACGTGATGCTGTTAGCTCCCAACCTGTTCAGTCCATGTAGTCCCTTCAACGCGAAGAAAGACGTATAGGCCTTCACTTTAGCGCTCCCCACTCGGTCCGACTGAGAGGCGTCTCTTCACTCCAGAGGGAGATGGCTGGCGGAGGTACCTTCTGTCTGCTACTTCTGGATTCCCTCATTAGGAGAGTGGTTGTTCCACTCAGTTTGGTTACTGGTGAGTCTTCTTAAGTGTTCATCTTCTTGTGGGTCGTGTACATGAGCATGGGGTGTCAGTACTGCCCAGCTATGAGCTAATATGTAATAATAAAAACTTGTATTTTAATTTCTGGCGTAATTGGATGAATAATTTAGATTTTGACAGAAAGACTGTGTATATTATAATAAGTTACTACTTTTATATGGTACCTTACCTGGGATCTGAGAGTTAATTGCGAAACGGTGATTAGTTACATAAATGTTAGCATTGCCCCAATACTAACATGAGGTTAGCAGAACTGTTCATCCAAACTTCATTGGTGCCTGGTCTGGAGCAACCTTGCAGTTGCACAAGCTTTGGGTATGATACAGTGGCAGTGGGTGAGGTGCACGGGTGAGAAGTTGCAACCATTGGCGATTTACTCAGTTCATATGGTGACGTGTATGTGGTGTAGTCTGAAAATCTTCAAGGGAACTGGTTAAACTTTGGGAATTGTGTTCATCTTTTCACTCATGATCCGTCTTCCCTTTCTGTGTGCAGCTGTGCTGTTTCGGTACAATGTGGTGTCTCTCACATACCTGCTGTTTCTGCTTGCCTCATTTCTTCTCCCTTCAACAAGGAACTCCACCCACTCAGGTAAGCACAGTGTGCTTGCAAGCATGAAGAGAGTGGGTTTGGTGGATGGTTGAGTGTACATATGTGTGTAGGTGGGTGTCAGCGTGTGGGCAGGACTGTTATTATTGTTTATAGATGTGTCCAATTGAGTGAGTCAGCCCCACTGCATGTTAGGCATTTCCTCCTGTCATGCCTCACCTGATTCAGCTACGTATGTTGCCATCTGCAAATGGGAAGTGCTTACCACACGCACCTGTGTCTCGTAACCCCACCCCCTACCCCCGTCCACTTGCAGTGTTTCCCCTCGTACATGAGTGCCTCCTTGTCGGTGTGTCATTGGTGGCAACTTTGATGCAAGTCTTGTTTCAAATCACACTTGCAACTCAGTACAGCAATTCATTTGAACCTTGTGAGTATGGTTTACGATGTTGTGCGGGCTCATAGTTGCGTTGAACTGATACCGATAGCAAATGGATGAGCAACAACACAACAGGATGTTTCGATCCTAAGGTCTTTGTCTGTCAATCATCTTGTAAGCAGTTGACAAAGACCTCCAGTTCGAAACATCCTACCAGTGAGTATCATCAACAGTGGTGTTTTTGCTCATCAATTCACTATCAGTGTACATGAGCAGGGTTTACATAACTTGCTGGTGGTTTGCATAGAAGTCTTCATGTTTGTGTGGTTTGTATACCATGTAAATACAGTACATGTGTATGTAGTGTTAACTTGTAGTGAGTGTTCTGTGCATGCACTATTGTTGTGTACATTAGTGCCTTTTGTGATGGCCTTGTTCCCATGTGTACCATGTCATGTGACATGCATGTGTATGTGCCTTGGACGAATGGGATGGTTATTTTACACCATATTGCCACTGTGTGAAGGTACCTATACAGAGAGATCATGGCGACAGGGTGGATTCATTTTGTAAGTTACGGCTAAGCAGCTGTAATGAGTAGGAGAGTGTTTCTGACTGTTTTTAAGCAACTCTACAACTGACCTACGTATGCATATACTGCTTCCATTTGCAGATTTGGAAGTGGGAATCATACTTTGTATTCAGGTCCTCCAGTTGCAGATGTATTGCGCAACTTCTTCATTGATCTTGGCATGTTTGCTGTGTCACTGTCTGCCCTCATTGTGACAGCAGTGACAGTTGCGCAACTGAGGAAGCAGCCTAAGTCGCCAGTCCAGCAAGCCAGTGTCCAATCCCATGGCAGTGAAGAAACTAACTTGTCCACGAGTCCAGAGCCAGCCACTAATGAAGAGCTGCGAAGTGTCTCGCATTCAGATGAAGAGGAAGAAAGACCAGCATCCGTCTCTACTACGTCAGCTAAATCCCATTCCGCATCAGTGCAACAGCCCTTCATCCAGGTCCCACCTGATCTCCTCTTCCTCCTCGAAGTAGCCTTCGTCTTCTTCCTCGTTCTCTCTGCCTCTGCTGTCCCTTCCCTGCTTTCTGCAGTCTACATGCTGGTCTTTTTGCTGCTTGCACTAGTCTGGACCCTTCATGTTGATGTTCCCATTTTGAAATTTGCAATTTGGATTGTGACCATGGCCTTGGTGGGCATGCACTTGGTGGTCTTGTATGTGTTCCAGCTGCAGTCTGTGCAGGAGAAGGTGTCCAACTCATCATATTCACTGGCACTTAGGTACGTACGTACGTAGGTCTACACACATGTACGTAGGTCTAACACACATGTACGTAGGTCTAACACACATGTACGTAGGTCTACACACACATGTACGTAGGTCTAACACACATGTATGTTTGTGCATACACACATACGTACACATGCACGCTGACACACACTGTGAAGTACACAAACTGCCGGAGCCGTTTGCTGTTGGGTCTTTGTAAATATCCACTGCACCACTGTATGGAAGCTGTAGTAGCGTACACAATTAGAGACTAGAGGTTTATTACATTAGCGTTAAGGGGCACGGATGTGCAGGATTGTTGGAAGTGGTGCTTGTTGGTCACGGTGTACAGCACAGCTTCACCACTCTCTCCTCCACAGGCTGTCAGGCATGACCCCGGTGATTGTCACCAACTGCTCTCAACCCACTGAACTTCGTCTGTCGGATGAGGCCATTTACACTTGGTACCTCAACCCGATCTTCCTTCTGCTTCTCTTTGCAACAAACGCCCTGAACATCAGACTGAGAGTTTTCAAACCTGTAAGTGCATTGTGTGCAAGCTGTCCTCTCCAACTTATGTGGTCGAGTATTTCATACCCCCCCCCCCTCCCCCCTCGACCTCAAATGATGAAATGGGGGGGCATTTCATCATTTGAGGTCGAGACGTCTCACTGCAATTTACCCCTTGCTACGTGATTGTGCAACAATGTCCCCATTCAGTTTAACACCATAGCATGAGCCTCGCCCAAATCATTCATCATTCCCGTCTTTTACTAGTGAATGTAGTGCCTAGCCCACACAATACCATCGTCTGCTTACTTCTTCTCTCCCACCTCTTCCTGTGCCTCTTTCAACTCTTAACTTAATGGACCTTCCCTCCACCACTGCACCTCACTCTCCCCTTCTTCTCCCCTCCTCTTCTCCACTGTATCTCTTTCTCCCCTTCTTCCTTCCCTCTTGTATATACGTCACATCCCATCCCTCAATCCTGCACATCTACAACTCCATCCTACATGAATCCTACATGAATTTCCCCTCCTCCTTACCCCCAATTCTGCTACCACCCTCCTCTCCCTCTTCCTCTCCTGTTATCCCTTTGGCATGCAGAAAGTCTCATGGAATTCCCAGAACATTGTCTTCTTTCCATCCTTCACTCCTCGCTTCTGGTCAAGCCACTCCAGCCCAGCCAGTGACAAGGGCAACACAGCACGTGGACCAGCAACTTCAACCGATGGCTACACCATTCCAGTAAGTGTACATATGCACTTTTTAGCAAACTTTTAAGGCACTTGTCCAATGTACAAGGGAAATTCCCTGCCTTTCCCCTATGGTACGTGTATGCCCTGTCCCCACTAGCTCTTACGCTACCCTTGGGACGACTCCTCCCCACAGACTAGTGGACCGACTGTTGAGCGAGGCACAAAGAAGAAGAAGTCAGTCTGGCTGCAACTCCTACTGTTGGTGCGCGAGATCGGGCTCGCCACCAGTTTTGGCCTCGCACTTGTCTCCATGATGGTACGTACACACGCACGTTCAATACACAGCCAGGCCACATCTGGTATACAGTATAATCATTCTCACTGGACTTTATTCCTATGCACAGTTACGTGTGGTATATAGAGGCAAAGGCCTTTTGTCAACACTCACTTCCTGGCTGGTATAGCAGAACTCTTAACGTTCAAGTGACATCTGGGCATATTGAAATTATTTCACCCCCTAATTAATCTCAGACGTCCTAGGCACAAGGATTTATGTACATCTTTCCTTTTTCTACTCCATTTTTTCCCCTGCCTACTTTTTCTGCCTTTCCTACGTGCTTCTCCTTTCGTCCTCACACCACCCGTTACTCCAATACTACCCTCTTCCTGTGCTCTGTGCCTGTCTCTTGCCCTCTCCATCTGTCTCATTTTTGCTTGTACTCTTCAAGGTTTGGAGCATTGCCTTTCCCTCATGGCTCTCCCTCATTCTCCTCCTCTGGGCCTGTTGTATCTGGCTTATTCCCTTCCTCAATGCCAAGTGGGCCCTCCTCTACACCTCCCCCTTCCTAATCCTGTTCTCCGTGGTCCTCTTCCTCCTGGAGTACATGTCCATCCTGGACCTCAGAACCAGCAAGCCGTCGCAAAGGTTGCAGGAGCTTCGCAATCTGAGTGTGTTTGCTTTACCACACGATCGTCTAACACAGTTTCCGCTGTTGTTTCTACAGGTAAGTGCTGTGTGTGTACGCGTGTGTGTGTGTGTGTGTGTGTGTGTGTGTACACGTGTGTGTGTGTGCGTGTGTGTGTGTGTGTGTTGTGTGTGTGTGTGTGTTGTGTGTTGTGGTGTGTGTGTGTGTGTGCGTGCGTGCGTGCGTGCGTGCGTGCGTGCGTGCGTGCGTGCGTGTGTGTGCCACACTCACAGATGAGCCTTGGCAAGCATCCTTCTGTGCGCCACTTGTATGTACATATTTACGTGCATACATGTACACTATGTGTCACAGCAAGGTGATACAAATCGCCTGTAACCTCCTGAAGAAGCAGTTTCTCTTGTATGGCTATAAATGCTCATGTAGGTGCCCAGGAAGTAGTCTTTGTTCATAATTGGACTGTGCACAGTGGAGGTGATTTAGAGAGAGGAACTGTAGAGTGCTAAGTAGGTATCCTGTCACCTCTTTCTCCTCCAGTTTGTGCTGTTAGCATCGTTCTTCCTTGCCCTGTACACTCTGGTTGGTCACATAAAGCAGCAGAGATTACGAAAGAGGGGAGGGAGATTTGGACACAGAGCTCACGAAGAAAGCCCTGGTACGGTATTAGTGCCAACAGACTCCACTCCACTCTCTGTGTGCAAGGCCTTGCCCTTTGTTATTTGTTTGCTGATACTTAAACACACCAGACACGCTTAGTTGTGCTTGTGTCCTTGAGTGCAGCCATAAAGTTCCAGGTGTGAATCAGTCTTCAACTGTTTTGCCATGCTCACCATGCGTACGTAACTGACTTGCATAGTTACCTGTACAGTAAAAACAAAGTGATGTGCTGGAGCTGGGTTTGCCAACCAACTTGTGATCTTGTGTACATGTGTTATGTACATACATGTATGTACATGCAATGTGTGTCCAGACCATGTGTGAGACACATCATTAGTGGTAGCTGACTGTTGATTGACATTCCTTGAGCCTTGAACTTGAACCACTCCAAATGTTTCATGTGCAATGATTTTGTTTGCTTATACCTGCCTACCTAGGTGGCTGAAGAGTAGGTATGCCTTTAATGTGTAATGGATATGAGTGCAATTAGATATGTACGCACGTATGTATATCTGTACCTCTTGCCGATGGAGCACCACCAGTGGTCCAGGTGTTGTCCACAGTACAGATTAGCGGGGGGACGTCTGCAGTCCATTGGGGGGGGAGTAGTAATGAATTGTGAACAGGAATGTGTGGGCAGTTTGTTGTGTTAATGTACTTAATTCACATGCATGTACGTACATTGGTGCCCCAAAGCAAGTGCAATGTAAGCACGCATACAATATTTCAAAGGTACGTATCTACTAAAGTATAGACGGTTCCCTTTTTAAGCCAGAATAGTGCAAACACCTCTCAGAGCCAAACATTTCCACTAATCCTGCATCACGCACTTGGTAATGTTTGTCCGTGATCTGCTGTTGCCATTCCCACAGACGTTGGGACTCCTCCCCCCTTGGAGCGCCAGATCACCCTGGTCAGCACCATGGAGGTGGTCAACAACATCATTGAGAGGCTGCGCAAGTACGCCACCTACTACTGGGTGTTGGTCACTATGGCAGCATTCCTCCTGGCCGCATTGGTTGGACCTCCAAGTCTGTTCAAGGCTGTGTACATGTTTGGGTTTGTCCTGTCACTGCTGATTTACCAGGTGTGTGTGTGTGTGTGCGTGTGTGTGTGTGTGTGTGTGTCTGCATGCGTACATATGCACATGGTGTGTGTGTGTTTCAGGTGGCTCAGTATGCCTGTCTTGTGTGTGCTGTGCCACCCAGTTCCTAGCTGCTTCTTGGCTGTGCCGCTGGCCTTGCTAACAGCATCCTCTGCGATGGCTAACTAACCCTTGCACTGCCTACACTTGCACTCACTGCAGGTCCTGGGCCACTACTGGTACAGAGTGTGTGTCCCCATATGGGCTCTCTTTATCCTGTACTCCTTCTGTGAGCTCACAGCCATCTACATCTACCAATTTCAAACTGTCTTCAACGCCCTGAACGATTATGTCAATAGCCAAGACAACCCCGATGGCCTGTGAGTGCTGGCAATGTGTGTGTGTCCACGTTAGTCTCTTTCTGTACCTATACACTGTCGAGCTAGTGTGTCTTTATTACTGTCAGTTCCATTGGATCAACACATGAAATCTGTTACCACACCTTGGTTAGTGTAGAGTGCCCTGATCAAATCACCCTCTTCTTTGCTTGCCACTTGGTACACTCTAATGCTTCCACATAAGCAATGTAGTCTATGCCTGCCTCTCTGTTCCTCCCTCAGGCTTGTGAGCATAGGGTTTCCTTATGTAATCCCACAAGTGGGGTTGCGTTTTGAGGACCTTCTCGGCATCCTTCTTCCACTTACCCTGTTCATTGCCATTATGGCGTCACAACTTCGCTACTTTTCCCCCCGTATCACCAACGGGCTGGAGGATGACATCAGCTTGGAAGCAGCAGGGGAGGACGCCATGTCTCTTTTGCAGACTGCACATCATTCGTTGCATCAGAAAACGACCCGGTGGGCCAGGAAGAAGCAGACAACAGCAGACGTACAAGTCACTGGGCGTAGTGACGCTACAGGGAAGTCCAGCAGCCCAGTGGGTCAACCAAAAGCAGCTGATTCTGGTGGCTCAAGTGCTTTGTTTGGGCCAGCTGAGGAGAGCGAGGAGGGTCCTGCCCCTAGCAAGTGGGAAAAGGTGAAACAAAGTACATCTGAAATTGCCCATTTTGTTGGTCAGCAGTTATGGCAGTGGACTCTTGACTTGAACCTTCTGTTCTGGAGACTGATGGAAATCCATCTTCACAAGATCATTGTGCTTGTGATGTTTGTGATTGTCATCTCACAGCTGGGAGCCATTTTGATGGTGGTGTTGATCATGATGATTCTAACGACTCCCGTGAGACAGCTGAACTTCCTTTTCTATCCTGTCTTCACTGTCGTCATTGGCTGCATCGTGATACTGAAAATGATTTATCAAGTCCCAATTATCACTCCCGATGTATTTGATCTTTCGAGGAATAACTGCGATCCTCTGGTGAGTTTGTTTGGTATGGTACGTGTGTACAAGCTGTGAGGTTGTACTTTAGCTTGAGTAGACTGCTTGCAGTTCCTTATATAGACAGGTTGCTGGTTTCTTAGACAAGTTGTTGGTTGCTTTGGATAGGTTGGTTGCATTAAACCTGGTTGTATTAGGCAGGCTGGTTGCTTTTTACAAGTTATTGTTGTTTAGGCAGTTGTTGGTTGTTTTAGACAGGTTGCTGGTTGCTTTAGACAGGTTGTTGCTTGCTTTGGACAGGTTGTTAGTTGTATTAGACAGGTAGATGGTTGCTTTTTACAGGTTATTGGTTGTTTCAAAGTTTTTTGGTTTTTAGGTTACTGATGTGTTGGTTGCTGTAGACAGGTTGTTGGTTGCTGTAGACAGGTTGTTGGTTGCTGTAGACAGGTTGTTGGTTGCTGTAGACAGGTTGTTGGTTGCTGTAGACTGGTTGTTGGTTGCTTTAGACAGGTTGCTAGTTGCTTTAGACAAGTAGTGAGCATATGCCCTTGTCTTGATTCATTTCAGAATCTCACAGCTTACGCTAGCTCTCTGACTGGACCAGTTATCCAGTATACCTTTTCCCCACGTGGGAATGACTCCAATTGGTTCGGATTCCACAAATTGGGAGACAGTTTTGGGGTCTACATTATGGTGAGTGTGGAGTGCCGTGGACACGTCACTCTGTGGCAGATTGTGTGTGTTGTGTGCTGTATACGTATGTACCTACTTACTGCGGTACATGGGTTTTGGTGTACTGTGTAATGTTGCATGATACATATTACGTATATACGTATGTAATTCATAAATTAATCTGTTTCTTCACTTGTGCAGTCTTTCTGTCTCCATCCCTCAGGGCTATATTGCTGTGTTGATGCTGCTTGCCTTCTGGTTTGTTGTGCATAGGAAAATGGCCAGACACAGAACTGAGTGCGTGGGTGGGTGGATGGATTTTTGCATGCATGGGTGCCCTACTGACCTGCACTGTCCTCCTCCCCCCTCCACCCTCTCCCCCCTCCATCCCTCCTCTCCCACCTCCTTCCCTCCCTCCCTTCCTCCCTCCTTGTCCCCAGCAGCCGGGGAGGTGCTGTTTTTCGAGAGGAGAAGGGAGCCTTGTTTCCTGGTGTCACAAGGCTGGAGGCAGAGCAGAGCCTCTGGAGTTTTCTCAAGTACTCTGTCAACCACGCCTTTGACTACGTGGGGACTGAGGTGTGTACGTATATGAATAGGAGTACCGTGTACTGTTCACTTGACTGTGTGTGCATGGGCCACTGAGAGTGCTAGGTCAGCAGTTTCAAGTGGAGTGTAGAATACTAACTGTTCTGCATGAGGTATTGCATAATCACAAAGGTTAGTTATGTAAGACTTCAGATGGCTCAAGCTAACATGAGCCCAAAGCTGTTCCTGTGTTCTCGTGGCTGTCACTGTAGATCTGCTGTTGTCTCCTCGCTATCACAATGGCCGTTCGCAGTGATGTGTACTCTGTGATCTACGGCATCATCCTGGGTCTGTGTCTCCTCCTAACATTTGCCCCAAGGGCGGCCGTCATTCTCCTCTGGCCCTTCCTCACGTATGCTGTGGGGGGCCTCATTGTGCTGCAGTATGCCTTCCTCCTGGGGGCACCTGACGGAGCATGCTTCAGACCCAATTCCACTACACAGCTTGGTAAGTTCATCGGAGATTAGTGTCTGTGTCTATGTGCATATGTACGTACATACATACATATGTATACGTGTTCTTGCTGTAGAGTGCATGCCTAGTCTGTACCCTGTGAGAACCTACCTATCTAGCCTCAGTCTTGTCCTGTGGGAACTCACTATTTGGTCTTCCCCTTGGGAGACCCCTATCCATTTTCTCCTGGCCATGCTCCTTCAGACAACAAAGCAAAGGCCCTTTCCAGTGTGTGGGGTGGGGAAGGGAGAGGTGGGAGGGGAGGGGGACTTCTGACCTGGCTGCTGCTACTCATTCATTGGTCATTGTCTAGAGCAGTTCAGTGCAGTATGTCTTGGCATACGTAGAACATACAGAATGGACCCTCTTTATACGATGCAATGTGGGTACAGGTACATATGTATCTTGTGTCTATATGTGATTTTCATTAAAAAATTCCCCTTTCCAACCTGGAGGATAGTCTATATAAGGCATACGTACTTATAGTATACTGGGCTCCATTTTATATTGTACTCATTACCATGTTACTTATTGCTTGACAAGGTACGTACGTGCGTACTAAGCTGCAGCACTAACACGGCCTGCTCCTGTATGCCATAGACTACCCCTGGACTGCCGACCCCGTGATGACGGTGCAGCTAAGAAAATGGCTGTTTTTGTCCGACTATGCTGACATACTCAACAGGGGCTACC
>OX465038.1:1301299-1343799 GCA_949841015.1 Aplysina aerophoba | reverse complement strand
GCTACAGGCCCATCAGGGCAAACAGCTGGCACACAAAATGCATGCAGGAGGTGAGTGTGCTAAGAACCTCATGTGTGTATGTACATATGCATGTGGAAGTATGGAATACCGTAAATCAATTTATATGCCATACATACATATCTACAGTAGAGGTATGAAATACTGAGACTCAATTTATCTGCCATATCTACAGTAGAGGTATGAAATACTGAGACTCAATTTATCTGCCATACATATGTATGTATGTATGTATGTATGTATGTACAGTAGAGGTATGAAATACTGAGACTCAATTTATCTGCCATATGTACAGTAGCTGCTTTCGTGGAAGTCTTACTGTGATAGTCATGGCTTGTACAGTAGATGTATAGTGTTGGCCAGTTTGCTCATGCCTTTTGCTAGTGTTTGCAGGGGGATTATGTTACAGAAATGTTGTCCTTCCTCTCCTCGTAGTGCGTATTCCAAAGGGCATCAAAATCCTCAAAAGTAGGCAGTCATCGACAGCAACAAGTGGAGCAAGTACCCCTCTTCTGGACCGCCCTCCACTGCAGAGTCCCATTCTAGGACAGACTCTGCAGACAAAGTCCAAAGTTGGAACTGCGTCTAATCAAGGCCTGTGGCATATAATTAAGAGCTACATCACAGATGCATACACAATCTTTCTCGAATGGCTGGAGCAGCAGAGTGAAGTATATCGCTGTGTCCAAGAGGGTCTGGAGAGGGCCGTGACACCTGAGGGTGATGATGATGCCCCTGAAAGGACCGTGCCCAAGGAAGACCAGGAAGGTGGGGATGTTTCAGCAGGTGAGAGCAATCTGTTGGGTGGCACTGTGGCTGCAGTGGAGAGAGGTGAAGGTGCTACGGCTGACAGCGGTGGCACTCCTGGGCCTGGTGTTGCAAAGGGAGAAGACATGGTTGATAGCATGGTACCGTGGATTGTTTCATCAGCAGAGAGACAGAAGGCAGATGAGGAATTGGTGAATGAAGGACCAAAGCTGGAAGCTGCAGGTGACACGGCTATGCATGCCTCATTTGAGTTCACTGACAGCAGCGATGTTAGAGAAAGGCGAAAGGCATATGCCCGTGGTGACTCAGTTAATGAGCTCCTTGATGACATGGAGACAATCAGCAGCAAGATTGCTCGCTTGATTAGGGCCATATATTATTTCCTCATTGCGAATACCGCATATGTCTGCTACTTTTTTGTGATTATGAACATCATCTTCAATGGCAGTGTGCTCTCTCTGGTGTACGCCCTAATCCTGTTCTACTGGGGTCTTTTGACCATACCATATCCAACACAACGATTTTGGCTGGCAATGATCTTCTATACCATGCTAGTTGTGCTGGTTAAGTACGGGTTCCAGTTTCCAGAGTTCGACCCAGAACAACTGTCAGACTTGGAAATGACCAGCGGCCTTCCAGTACTGCAAGTGCTTGGTATTCAGAAGGCAGACAACTTCCTCAGTATCGCAGTGTGGGACATTCTTCTACTACTGTCCCTCATACTGCACCGGGCTCTACTGAAGGTTAGTGCCCTGGGCTGTTAGGTGTGCTGTACCAAGCTCTACCTCGGGCTGCTACTGTTTAGTGTACTGCACCGGGCTCTACTGAAGGTTAGTGCCCTGGGCTGTTAGGTGTGCTGTACCAAGCTCTACCTCGGGCTGCTACTGTTTAGTGTACTGCACCGGGCTCTACTGCAGGTTAGTGCCCTGGGCTGTTAGGTGTGCTGTACCAAGCTCTACCTCGGGCTGTTACTGTTTAATGTACTGCACCAAGCTCTACTGCAAGTTAGTGCCCTGGGCTGTTAGGTGTCCTGTACTGAGCTCTACTGCAAGTTAGTGCCCTGGGCTGTTACAGTTTAACATACTGCGCCAAGCTCTACTGCAAGTTAGTGCCTCTGACTGTTACTGTTTAACACACTGCACCAAGCTTTACTGCAAGTTAGTGCCTCTGGCTGTTACTGTTTAACACACTACACCAAGCCCAACTGCATGTTAGTGCCCTGAGCTGTAACATCTGGGAATCTTGGAACTTCTTAACTCATGTGTGTATCAATATGCTGCTTGCGGCCCATACTGGTTATGTCTTGAATGAAAAGACCTCACATTTAATACTGGTGCAGCAGTTTTCCTGAGTAGTTGATTGCTGAGATTTGCCAATGTGTAATCAAATGCAATGACAATGGTTTTATGCATTCATTGCCCAAGTTAGCTGCCTGGCTCTCACACTTGTAGGAATCTGGCCTATGGAGAAAGAATAGCTTGAGATATGCTGTCATTTCAGAAATTCGTGATGGTAAGGAAGTGCAGTTCATTGAGTGAATGAATTCCTCTTCTGACCTGTTGTCATTGCTGCATACTCTACGTACTTGAGATAGCTGTTACAAAAGCTGTTTCATTCAATCCCTAACAGAGGTTGAAGAGGCAGACAAACGCCTCTCATCCTCTGAAGAGCTCTCAGATGATCATGAAGGGGAGAGGGATGGAGAGGTTGCCCCTGTTCGTCCACCAGAGGAGGGTCCAGTAGTCCGTGAACTGGAGGAAAGCTGGCAGGGCATTGACGAAGTAGTGAACCTAGAGAGTATAACAATTTGGAATAAGACGAAGCTAACACTGTAAGTGGGCAAGTGATGAGGTAGAGATGATCAGACGTACATAAGTGTGTGTTTATGTACCTGGGCCTGTCATGTTTCACCCACTTCCGTCTGTGCAATGTATTATATGGTTGCAGCCAACGAGGGCTCTATGGAGTGTACAGGTTCTATGTGAAGGCAGTCAATCCCAACATCACTTTTGGGGCCAGAGATTTCTATGTGCTGTCGGTCCTGCTGGACTCCATATGCTTCTGTCTCTTTGTCCTCGGCTTCTCCTCCTTTGGGGTGAGGGCATACACATGCATTTTGTACATGCTTTTGTGTGCATTTGTGTCTGCGTGTGTCTCTGTATATGTACGTATGTGTACGCGTGTGTGTGTGTGTGTGTGTGTGTGTGTGTGTGTGTGCACGTGTGTGTGTGTGTCTGTGTGTATGTTTACGAATGTCTCTGTGTGTGTGTATGTCTCTGTATGTGTTTGTGTGTGGCTCTGTGTGTGTGTGTGTGTGTGTGTGTGTGTGTGTGTGTGTGTGTGTGTGTGTGTGTGTGTGTGTGTGTATGTTTGTGTGAGTGTGTGTATGTTTGTGTGAGTGTGTGTGTGTCCAACCCTTGCCGTCTCAGCATTACCACCCCTAATGTCCGCCATTCTTCCCTCCCTCCCTGCCTTTCTCTGCCAACCCTTCTCCCCACTCTCTATTGCCTTCCCACTCCCCCTGCCTCTCCATTCCACTTGCTCTTCTCTCCTTACCACCCAGCTGGGAGAAGGAGAGGTGGAGCAGGTGGCCACCTACGTCGAGCAGAACACTATTCCTATTCCCTTCCTCGTAGTCCTCCTCCTCCAGTTCCTGTCCATGCTCACTGACAGGATCATCTACCTCCGCAAGTCCCTCCCAATGAAGTTTCTCTTCAATGTGTTCCTCATTATTGCTTGGCATGCCTATCTCTTCTTCATTCTGCCATACTATACACAAAGGTAAGAGTTATTGTTGTTGTTGGAACGCACCACGAGTTTTTTAACTCAAAATACTTGTTGTTGTTGTTGTTGTATTTGTTGTTATTTTGTATACTTGTTTGTTGGTGTTGTTTATGCTGCTTACGTATGTTGCAGAGTGGTAATGTTTCAATCCACTGACCGTGTGCCTTTGATTGCAGACCTTTCCTAGACAACAAGTTTGCTCAGGCCATGTACTTCTTCAAGGCTTGGTACTTTGTGGTGTCATCTTTCCAAATCACCAGTGGTTACCCGCACAGAGTGCTAGGGTATTTTTGGGGAAAGTCCTCAAACCTTATCAGTGGTGCAATTTTGCTAGTGTGAGTAACGGCTAAATGCAAGTATATGAGTCACATTGTACGTATTACTTACACATAATTGTAAGTTGTAATACAGCAATGAACAGTAATTTAATAATTATTATTATTTCACTCTACAGTACGTATGTACATTTTTCCTTACTGCTATGTAAGTTGTGTTTGTTTGGTCCATCTCTCTCCTCCAACTGACTGCACCTGTTAGCTATCGCTTCATTCCCATTATCCCTCTGCTGCGTGAGGTGACCGACTGGACGATGACACGGACAAGCCTTCGTCTGAAGCACTACCTCACAGTGCAGGAGATTTGGGCCCATTTGTTTCTACTCAGTGCGAACAGGCGATGGGAGAGGGTGAGTGGGAGTGTGAGGTGGGAGAGGGTTAGTGGGAGTGTGAAGTGGGAGAGGGTGAGTGGGAGTGTGAGGTGGGAGAGAGTGACTGTGAGTGTGAGGTGGGAGAGGGTGAGTGTGAGTATGAGGTGGGAGAGTGTGAGTGTGAGTGTGAGGTGGGAGAGGGTGAGTATGAGGTTCGAGAGGGTTAGTGGGAGTTTGAGGTGGGAGAGGGTTAGTGGGAGTGTGAGGTGGGAGAGGCTGAGTGTGAGTGTGAGGTGGGAGAGGGTGAGTGCAAGTGTGAGGTGGGAGAGGGTGAGTATGAGGTGGGAGAGGGTGTGTGAGTGTGAGGTGGGAGAGGGTAGTGCAAGTGTGAGGTGGGAGAGGGTGAGTATGAGGTGGGAGAGGGTGTGTGAGGTGGGAGAGGGTAGTGCAAGTGTGAGGTGGGAGAGGGTGTGTGAGTGTGAGGTGGGAGAAGGTGAGTGTGAAGTGTGAGCAAGTGTGTGTGTGTGTGTGCATTCATGTGTGCGAGTGTTTTTGGCTTGGTAGTGGCTGACGAGAAAGTCTTGCACGCCAGCCCCTACGTAGTCTCTGCAAGCTTATTATGGCGCAGTTGCAAAGAAAAGGGTCTGGTGACTTTGGCCAGGTATTCATGAATTTTGATGAGCAAATAGCAGCTTAACACAAACGGGAAGTGAGCGCAGGACGTTTCGGCTCGAGAGCCTTTGTCAACTGCTTACAGACCTGTAAGCAGTTGACAAAGGCTCTCGAGCCGAAACGTCCTGCGCTCGCTTCCCGTTTGTGTTAAGCTGCTATTTGCTCATCAAAATTCATGAATTAATTCTGCGCAGCTATGAGCCTCTATCGCATCATTTTGCCAGGTACACGTGGACACTACCGGAATGTTGGCAGAGCCAATCAGACTGCATAGTGGCTAATTATTTTACAACATTACATCAAGTAGAAAACCCTCACAATTCCCGACGGAGCTCACTGAATGCAATGGAGCTGAAGAGAGTTTTTGTAAAGGTAGCAAGTCAGATGGGCTATTTGGAGCTTTGGGCCAAGCAGGGAGAAGCAATACTGGACTTGCTACGCTGAGCGACGTGTTTGTAAGCATCCCGACAGGAAGCGGCAAGTCCCTTTGCTGCAATCTGCTGCTAGCGGTGTTCGACAAGGCAGGCGCACCCCCTGCTGGGCTCCTCCATTGTAAGCATCCATTCCGACTAAGTCGAGCGAGTAGCCGACTGCACGAAATACCACTAGCTACACCAGTTCGATACACGTTGAGTATATGCTATGATGTCACGTAATAATTGCATTCCAATGTGCCACGTGCACCTGGCGAGAAAGTCACCAGACGTTCTCACCTTTGCCCGCCCCTAATAAACCGCAGAACATCTGGTGCGCAAGACTAGCTACTAGACACATAGCGTATACATGCATGTGCTGTGTGGCTGTGTTCTTCATGCTGTCTTGTTTGTGTGTGTGTGATGACATTGATTAGTTGTAGTGGACTTTCTTTAGAAATACCAGCATTGAGCAATTGCATGCGTGTCATTTTTAATTGCAGGAATCTCCTCGTAATCTGGGCCAGCCCTCTAGCATTCTTGTGAGGTTGCTGTTCGGTGGTGGTTTCATTCTGCTCCTTGTCCTCCTCCTCTGGGGCCCACTGCTGATCATCTCACTCATCTCTACAACCAACGTCCCAAACCCCCCTGTAGATTTCTCTATTGAACTATCCATTTCAGGATTCCCAGTGGGTTCTTGCTCTAGAAAATAGTGTGATTGTAACACAGTAGTATTATCATCATCTTACGTACGTCCACTGAATTTCCACAGGTCTTGCCATTTGCAGATGCGAATTAGATTGTTGATAAATAGAATGTCTATTTTCTTCTGTACGTAGGCTCTGCTTACGCTTGCTGCACAGAGAAGGCGCATTGAGACACTACAAGATGGCCTGTTTGAAGAGCTGAAGGATCAGTATACAAGGAATTTGGTACTTTGGAACACATTTAACTGACATACGTATATAGCAATTTGTTGTGCATTCTTAATGTGGTAACCACTAATCTGTTAATTCCTATATACGTACGTAGCTGTTGTAATGAGCTGCATGTAATGGTCAATTAAGTAAGAACTAAAGTGCCGACGCCATCTGTGTGCACCACACACCCACCACACCACACCACACACACCGATGGCGTCGGCACTGTAGTTCTTACTTAAGTGACCATTACATGCAGCTCATTACAACAGCTACGTACATAGGAATAAATGCAGTATGTGTGTCATGTTTGGCTTACACTGGTGTGCTGTGTGCTAAAATGCAGTATGTGTGTCATGTTTGGCTTACACTGGTGTGCTGTGTGCTAAAATGCAGTATGTGTGTCATGTTTGGCTTACACTGGTGTGCTGTGTGCTAAAATGCAGTATGTGTGTCATGTTTGGCTTACACTGGTGTGCTGTGTGCTAAAATGCAGTATGTGTGTCATGTGCTGTATGTGCAGGACGCATCAAACCAGTTTAACCAGGGTATTTTGCAGAGAGAACAGTTCACACGGATTTTAATGGCAGGGGAAGGCAGCTTGTTGTGGACCATCACTGATCCCTCCCGCAGCCAGCTGAAGGAGTCCTTGAATAGCATGGGGCCTCTGGACCTGCTCTTCAAGTGGACCATAATAAGGTTATCACTATTGTAATTAGTACAATAGATATTTATGTAGTTTTCTATTTTCACCATATATACAGCAGTACTTTAAGTTGTGGGTAGTTCCTAGTTTTGGCTCTGTGCATTGTAATGTACGTATAATAGCTTTGGAGTGTCGTGTAGGGTAGTGTAGTGTGGTGTGTGGTGTGGTGTGGTGTGGTGTAGTGTAGTGTGGTGTGGTGTGGTGTAGTGTGGTGTGGTGTGGTGTGGTGTAGTGTGATATGGTGTAGTGTAGTGTGTTGTAGTGTAGTCTGTTGTAGTGTAGTGTGGTGTAGTGCTGTATGGGGTAGTGTAGTGTAACATGCACAATGTGACTTTTGCAATTGCAGTTCTGTGACTAATTCTCTCTGTTCCCAACATCAGAAACCCACCCAATGGTTTAGTGGCAGAGAGGGTGGAAGGAAGAAATGTCATTAATCTCAATCCAGACCTTAGGCAGGAGCTGAGTAAAACTCTAAATGGGTCGGGCAACATGTGAGTGTACCATCTCAACAGCTGCAGGCTTCAACAGCTTCTGGACACTTGTTAATTTCTTCTCCTGATATTTCATATGCTCAGTACTTCTGCTGGTGTTTTGTGCGCTGCGCTGTACAATCTAGCACTCATTCACTTCTTGATATGAGTCATTTCTTTGTTTTTGCAAACTTCAGCAGTGTTTATTTATTTGTGTCATGCTGCCGTGGTTACTGTAGGGCCAGCACACTCATCCCTGACCTGTTTCCACGGATCATGACAGGGCCAGCCAACGGCATGTCCAACAACAACACTATTTTGAATGTCTTTGGTAGGTTGCACAGATGATTGCTTGTCTGTACTGATTTCTACTGTTCACACTCCACTGTCCCATACTGAGACCACTATTATTGGACAGCCCCTATATTGTTTCATTTTGCACCCATCATATGGCTTCATGTTACGGAAATATATATATATTAATCTAGCGATTTGTGAAAGCATACAAGCATACAAGTAACTATTGTCTCCGGCAGCGTGCACTGTTTGTACTTGAACAAATTGTCTTCTGCCTCGACTAAACACCTGCTACTGTGTCCCTGCGACCTGTGTGTGTGTGTGTGTGTGTCACTGCATTCTTAATTGTGTTTACGTCTTGAAACGCAGAAATACAATGTATAACATGTGCATGACTAGCCAGATTGTTTAGTACAACTCTAAATGAGGAAGGATTCAAAGAAAGAAAAATGTATGCACAGCCTGCCTGTGCCTGTGTACCCATGCCTGAGTGAAACTGTGTGTGCTTGTTCATTCTGTATAGGCATATGTGGTTGCATTGTTCTGACATGTGGTCATGTCTTGACTTGCGACTGAAGGCAGCAAGTAGTTTGAGTTGGGATGGCAGCCCCACGAGTTTTTTATCTCGAAATACTTGTTTTATCTTCCTCATGTTGTATTTAGTATGCCTGCATTATAAACACATAAAGCCACATTACTACCAGAACACCTCTCTACAGAGACCAGTCTCGCAACCTCCCCATACGTAGTCTGGCATGCTACCCCCCACTTCCTGACAGCCGTGATAATTGTGCCTGGGGTAATTATCACGACAGGCAGGAAGTAGGGGCTAGCACGCCGGACTACTCCATAGTCCACCACACATGAAACACCTCTGTACAAGACCACCTCTCTAGAAAGACCAGTGCCTCAACCTCCCCATAGTGTACTCCACCCACATGAAGCACCTCTGCTACAAGACCACCTCTCCAGAGACCAGTCCCTCAACCTCCCTATAGTGCACTCCACCACACATGAAGCACCTCTGCTACAAGACCACCTCTCTAGAGAGACGAGCCCTAGCCTGCTCATCAGCTGTGGTGGTTTGACTAGCTGAGGCTGTACTGTTTATCTGCCACTTCAGCAATGTGCTGACACTGTATGTAGTAATCAGCAATCCTATGGATATCCCTTTCAATAGATGATAATACTGCAGGCTTGGTCACGTGTCAGCTGGTTCACACCACTGCCAAAAATGGGGAGTTCTGGAGTTTGAGGCAGTTACCCAATATAACGAACTCTCGACATCTCCTAAACAGCAGTAGCAATTCAACCGGTCTTGAGTTTATCGTGTTCAGCGAAAGAGTGTCACTGCCGGAGTTTAAACTTCTCGTGGGAACAGGGTAAGCTTTGGTGACACCTCCTTTCACTGTGGGCACTTGTTTGTTCCTTGTGTTTGTGAATGCTGAAATACACTTATTTGTGTGTACTGTATGTTCACTTCTGGTACAATTCTGTGTAGCATTCCTTCCGAATTGGCTTGAGTGTTGGCCACACAACCAGTATATAGTACTATATACATATGTATGTATAGTAAGTCATGCTAAACTGAGCATGCATTTGCTGCAGGATTATTCATAGGGTTCTAAAGGTCTTTCGTAACATGCTGTGTGCATTGTAATGTGTCCCTGTGCTCTCGTCTCCTGCTTACAGCATTATTGGCCTGTATACAGCTGTAGTGCTGGTGATAGCCAATTTCCTGCGCGGGTACATGAGTTCTCTCTTCTATCAAGTCCCGTACGACGAGATACCCAACCCCGACTATCTGCTGGATCTCTGTCAGGACATCTTCATAGCTCGTGAGTGCGGAGAGCTTGTGATGGAAGAGGTGCTCACTGGCCACTTGGTATACATATTGAGGTCGAATGTGAAGCTGCTGGAATGGACGAAACCAAAGCAAGATTAGGTGTCACTACTCATAGCTAGTACGTAGTGTGTAGTCAAGTAATTGCAACACTTCTTCATTTGTCTGCCTGTATGTGTCTCCATTTTGTGATTAATTGGCTGACCTAGCAATATGCATACATTGAAGGTTAATTGATGTTGAAGTGGTTGTATATGCATCCTGCATGCACGTGGGTATGTGTACATGAAAGGAGCATGTATGGATATTGTAGTAATGTACACATTATAATTTTGTGTGTAGTATTTTCGATTCTGTGCATGCACATGTACATTAAAATTATTATAGTAGTACTATACGTAGCATTGTATGTGTAGATAAAGCAATTAATTATTTGGCAAGGATTAAATAATATTATAGTACATGTACATTCCAGCAAATGGCAAAATGTATACTATAATACAATGTCCTATAAATTATAAAAGATAAAATTATATATATATAATTATATATTTCATTATACATACATAACATATTCCAATAAGAGCAAGTGCTGTACGTACGTATGTATGTAGTTAGCTGACCTCGAGTATCGATTCAACAGGCCTCATAAGCAAATTAAGGAATCCTATATACGCATGCATATATTATTTAATAATACATATATATATAATAGCATCCAGACTATATATTATAATATAATAATAATTAATATGTATAATATTATATTTATATACAGCTACGGGCCATGGGATTCCTACCTTTTATATTATATAGTTACGTACATTAAATAGTTATCATTAATAAGTATTACAAATTATTACATTCAATTGCTTTCTACATAATTTATATATTATCCAAAAATGATACACGCACACAGTAAATATTGTACTCTTTGTACATGCATGCATGGCATATAAGATGAATAAATTTTATATAATTATACTGACCAACATACGTAATAATGGTTTATGCAAATATTAGTGCTTGTACAGTATATGAATGCGTATTATTTGTACACTGTATAATATATATAATTATACAGTTCAGTTGTAAGTTACATATGCAATATCTTCTTTAGGAGGGAGCTCCTGTCCAGCATTTTCCTCAGTCTCATTCCCATTTTGGAAATTTTCATTCTGCACGTTTTCATTCCCATTGTCAGCTCCGTTATCTTCTTCCTCTTGCAGTTTCTTCCAGTTCTTTCTTCTGAAAAATCCGCACTAAGTATACAATGTACGTATGTGTTGAATAGAACAAAAACAATAGTGTATAGATAATGATAGAGATGGGAACGATGTCATACGTACGTAGATACATGACAACCAACTGAAAGTACATACAAATACATATATTATGTACATATATACAAAGCCATGCACGTACACATATGTATATCTCACAAGTTACAACGCTAAGTATCTATCAAGCATCATAAGCACTGACTGATATGGTCGACCCTTCATGATCTGTTCTACATTGGATTTCCACACCAGTCAAGTCTGAGTGTTTGCTGCGCATGCACTGCAGTACATTGTGTGTACAGAGGTTACTACTACACTAGAGGTACTATAACTCACAGCATAGAGTATGATGACGACAATGACAATGAAGATGAGTGACAGGACAATGGGCACAACGATGACCCACACAGGAACGCTTGCAGTTGATGTGGGGCGGAGCGGAGATATGATGGAGATGGTAGCCTGCACGGTGTGCAACGGGGAATGAAGGAGGGAATGCTTAAGGTAGACAATACATTCTGCATACCTGCCTAAATTAAGCATTGAAGACATTTGACATAATATATACATCTTTTTCCCCAAGTGCTGACACATACACATACAATACTTCAAGTACATGTCCGACACCTCTGTCGACTCATTTGCCAGTGAATTCTAACTAGCTGTCTCCTTGCAGCAGTCTTTAGTGTTCGACCATAAAATACTTGACTTAATTCTCTGTAGACTGCCACAGATGGTGAACCTGCTCCCGCATTGGTTCCACTGCATGGTGCATAACTCTCAGCAGACAGATAAGCTTGCTCCGATTCAAGTGGCTACATTAGGCTCTTATATTTATCATGCAGCAAACCACGCATACTGTCCATTTAAGGTGTCGCACAAAGACTTCGAATTGGGAACTTTGAGCTTGAATCTCAGCCACCCATTCGTATGAGTACCTGTTAGTGTGTGTGTGCATGCGTGAAGCATGTGTTCATGTGTGCATGAGTATTTACACGTGTGTGTGTGTACACATGTGCATGTGTAAGCGTGCACTTATACGTATCTGTGCATTTGTTCAGTCGCACCTGATCCCCGTTTGCTCTTGAACCAGTTCCAGTGACCTCTGCCACATTCTGGTCAGTGATGGTGTAGTTGGCCCTCACTACAATGGACCAGTCTCTCTGTTGTGACTGTGCCAAGATCGAAGAAATAACACAGCAACAGCAGAAACTGAAGCCTCTCTGTACGTACATACGTACGACCCTAGGGTTCATAACACTATGGCCTGTTGTGCTCATCTCTATACTAGTACATATGACAGAGTGCATGATCTCAAGATCCAATAGTATAGTAGATACAGTACACCTACTAGTATGAACTACCACAGTATAGTACTATAGTATCATAGTATAAATTATATATTATATATAGTCCAATCTTAATCCCACAAGCAATGATAACCACATACATACATACTGTAGGGATACAGGTAGAGCAATTGGTGACTTACTGCAAAGAAGGAGTCATCGATGTGTCCAATGATTGATATAACGCCTTGCTGGTTAGGAAGGTGACCATTGATGTCACACGTGATGGCTACACATGCGTCGTCAACACCGTTACAGTCCTATATAGAAGGGCAAAACAGGTAACACAAGGATGTTAAAGTACATTCATGTACACATGTACGTAGTCTGCACATACACACCTTAAGTAGGGGGGTAAGTAGACATATTCTGTATTACGTACATATGTACGGTATTGGTGGCACTCTTTTTAGCTATCACAAATTATGCCCATATACTTTAGTTCAAAAGTAATCAAATGCTCATTGTATAAAACAGTACCCACAAAAGGTACAAAAATTAGTAGCCAAAAATAATAGCATGCTTAAAA
The DNA here is from genome assembly GCA_949841015.1 of Aplysina aerophoba. NCBI lineage: Eukaryota > Metazoa > Porifera > Demospongiae > Verongiida > Aplysinidae > Aplysina > Aplysina aerophoba. The sequence goes on along the minus strand of OX465038.1, from coordinate 1,331,101 downwards.
TTTTAAGGTACTCATAAAGCAAGCAATTACAATCATATCATTTAAAGTCATACATGTGCATGCATATGTGCTTACAGCACACTAATACCTAACAATCCCTCACCAACACACATGTACATGCACACACACACACACCCATGTACACACACACACACACACACACACACACACACACACACACACACACACACACACACACACACACACACACACACACACACACACACACACACACACACAAACACACACACATGTGCACACACACCACAGACACACACACATGTGCACACACACCTATGTACACATGCACTTACCACGGACACAATGTCGTTGGAGCTGCAGTCCAGAGAAGATGCTTCCCCGCTCCCTGCTACAAAGGGGTGACTGAACACGGCACTGCTGCTAGTGGTGGTGTTGGGCACTTGGGCCCCTTCCTCATCCACCACCTGAGTGCCGCCAGTGTCCTGAGTGTCAATCATGAGATAGTTCCGAGCGTTGGGTGGATCCACATTGCAAGCACCTTGGACCCCCATTAACTGCATGGGGACAATACACAAATATAATATTATACATACTGTACAATGTACAATACATTGCAATATAATATTATATACGTACTATATACATATACACACAATAGCCAATGTAGCATTCTGCAATATAGGTACATTACCATAACATATATGACTCAGCTACATGCACTCCCAGTATACATATATATACAGTCTGTTGCTAACAAGCACTGAGTGTCAACAGTCTCAGCCTGAATGCATTTCTATACAGCTGAGATGCACTGTGAGACTACGTATGTACGTCGCTATACCAGGTTATTAGGCATACCAGCAAAAAGGGTTCTTCACACCTAGCCTGGCAGTTTGAATGGTGGGCAATCAATGCACTTTGAAAATCTCCGTGTGGCTAGCAATGCAATCAATCAATGCACACGTGTTCTCCATCCCCCTAGGTCATCCGGAGCAAATGAGTGCGCTCACTAGTTATACTGTAAGCCCAGACAGACTGGGAACAAGGCTATACGTGCGTAGGTGTATGATGTGTGTATGTTGATGTACGTACAGTAGCCGAATCTATAGCAGCCAAAATGTGTGCTTCGATCAGTGAACCTCCTCTCACCTGAACTGAAGCCAAATAGAACAGGAAGCTGGTATTTCCAGTGCATCTGTGTGCAATTGGCCAGGTGATCCTAACTGACCCTGATCTGATGGTTGACGGCCCATGATTGATGACGGAGGCATTGAAGGACACTTGACGCCCAATGCTCCTGAAATCACTGACTGCACTGAAGTCAGTGGAGTGGCCCGTGAGGGAGAGAAACTGGAGTCCACTGGCAGATCTGATACACAACAGGAAGTGAAAAACAGGAAGTAAAAGCAGGAAGTGAGAAGCAGGAAGTGAAAACAGGACGTGAAAAAAGCACAGGAAGATGTAAATTTGCAGAGCAAAGCAGTACAATAACAAGGTACATCCCACCCCTTATACGTAAGCCAGTAACCCTCTGAGACTGTCTCACTTACAGTGTCAGTTGGGCATCAGCCTGGGAGACAACTCCTGCTGTGAGCAAGGCTTCATTGTCAGGTGGGTTGAGCTCCTCGCCAGCGCTACAGTGGGAGGGGCCAGAAGGGACCAACACAAGTGTTTTTTCTGCTACTAAGATGTACCGTAGACTTACAAAGATTAAATATGTACAGTAGCTCTTTCATATGCGTATGATGTCCAACAGCAGTGTGCATGAAAGAAGTCAGCCATTCAACTCATAGTTTGAAATGTGTCATGTAGGTAAGATATGCTATGCCTGCAGTATCATGTATATGCATGGGCTGCTTAGTACCTGCTGGAATTGACTTGGAAGGTTACCATCTGCTCCCGTCCACTGAGCCTCCCCTCTAGAGCAACAAGGCGGACCCCAAGTGGGACCACACTCCCTGGCACTAGAAGACTGGGGATCTGGCAGGTCAAAATGTTGATGGATCCCTGCCCCACCTGGGCACAGCTGACACCATTGTTCCCCTACAGATGGCAGCAACATACACAAACACACATACAGGTACAGTACATTAATGCATAGCGGCACTGTATATAGCAGTCACACAAGCCTAACTGTCTCGGCTATGACTTACAAGAGGTACGTAGTCTTTAGCACATACAGTACAGTAATGTAAGCCATCATCATTAAGCTGTGTGCATGTACAGGGTACTCAACAGCCAAAATGCTGTACATATAATGTATATAGACTGTACATATAGTGTATTATACTGTACATATAGTGTATTATACTGTACATATAGTGTATTATACTGTACATATAGTGTATATATACTGTACATATAGTGTATATATACTGTACATATAGTGTATTATACTGTACATATAGTTTTATACAAGATGTGCTTTCATACATATCTAAACAGTATAAATACTCTTTGTTTATGTTTCATTGAGCTCACAATAGGTGTCCCTCCCACCCGCACACCAACGTACTTCAATCCTGGAGAAGGCAAAGGCAGTTGAGTATTGGATGACTGCAACAGATCTGTAGGCATTCTCTGGACCACTGTTGAGTAAGTTGAACGAGATGATAATGTCCGACACCAAGCCAACTACGATCTGGGAGAACATCTCTCCAGGTCGCAAACGGGACCTGCAGAAACAGTTGGTTGTGGTTTGAATGCACAGGTACGTACTAATGGGCTCCTCTGTTAATACAGGATGTGTAGGTGTGTGCTGATGTCCTGTGCATGTTCATTTATACATATGGCATGGCAATGTTTGTGTGCCTCCACTGTATGAACACTTTTAAACACAGCACACACATCACGCATCACTTAGTGAAATATGTGCCAAACTTACACAAATCTCAAGGATGCATTCTGTACTTGTAAGTTAGTGCGACAGATACCATCCTCTCCGCAGTCCAAGTTTGGCAGAATCTATGTACATAGGTACAATATGGCAAATGCCTTCGTTAGAACAAAGCCATTCTCAATACACACACACGTGCTAGGCGTGAAGAGAAGGAGGGAATTACATGTGCTTGACAGAGACAGAGGGAGGGGACATGATGGAGGTGGAAGCTCAATGGCTACCCAGTATGCAAAAGGTTGCAACTCAGACAGAAAGCCATATATAGCCAATATACGAAAATCATGGCTCAATGTGAGAATTAATTACAATGTCTCCACAGTATGTAGTGCAACGTCAATTGGGCAGTGCAAGCCTGAAAACCCTGACCAGTTGCATAATGTACAGTGTTGGCTGTGTGGACGACAAACGTAAGTCAATCCATACAGCCAATAACCGTCCTTTCATACGAAGTTCTAAAACTAATCCTGTTACGACAATTGTATAATTGTTAATTGCAGACTGAAGGCGCATCTCATCCCTACAACCACAAACCCTAAACCCTCGAGTACTGCATTGAAATAGCCAAAGACAAGCGTGTGTGTGTAATGCCCACATCAATGAAAATTGTGACATGCAGCTCATAACAGGATGTTGCATCTAATCCAATCAGTGAGGCCTTCCTGACTCACCAGCGCTTGTGTCTGGCCAGAGACTAGTGCGGCTGGTCTGTCTGCAAGATCATCGGGCACTGGGTTGCCATCGGTTACCTGTGGCTGGACCAAACTGTCTGGCACAAATGGAGAAGCAGTCACAGCAAGAGAAGTCTCGATATCCAGCACATCTTCCTATGGGGTCAAAAAAGTGTACAAAGAAACACAATTAAACAGAGCCCAGTGGCCTTTTTGCTCAGGTGGGTGGTCTTAATAGGCAGGTGAACAGTCTCATTTCTCAGTTCCTATGGTATTGTCCCAAGGGTTGGTGAAATTTGACAACTTGCACTGCTAGCCTCCCACTTAGTAGTACAGTGCATTCACACTTGCCCCATGCTTGAAAACATTGGTCTCTGATATACATATTCACCCATACAACAGACAACACTACGCTCACATTGAGGTACACAATGTGTGTGTTGCAGCTGGAAGTGCCATTGATGATTGTAGTGACATTGTCCTGGATGATGGTAGACCCTTCTCCTCCAGCTCTAAAGAACACTCTTTGGTCACTTGACAGATTGTAGCTAACAGCTGTGTGGGCAAAAATACACCACTCACTTTGACTAGTGGAGTTACTGTCACTAATAACAGCTACACCGATCAAACATGCATCTCAGAGGTGCTGCATATCACTGCTTGGCAATGGAGATATCAAACTCTCTCTGTTTGGTCTAGCATGTCTTGAAGCCAGTGACTACACTAAACAGTAATGGTACATCAATACACACGAATGACGATATCAACTCCTCCACTTCTGCTAGCACAGGCAAAGAAGCCAATGGTATTGTACATAAATATGTACATGTTTAAGTTCCCAGCACTTTATGAAGTACAGTACATAAAGCTGAAGGGTATGAAGCAAACGAAGAGTAGGACTCACTGAACTGCTGCCCCATTCTGAACCCCCTGCCTGTGGTCCTGATGCACACATCAACTGAGAAGCTGTGATAATTAAAATTAAGCACAAAGACAACTTTGTTACTGTACGTGATGCTGTGTGGATGCTTGTGTGTCCTCGTATGCTGGCACTATGCACATGTATGGATGCATGTACCCATGCATAGCACGTACGTACATGAATTCACATTTGCACAGATTCATCCAGCATACACACACTCACACATACACACACACACACACACACACACAACACACACACACACACACACACACAGACACACACTTGCTTTTTTGGTCACTCACCAAGACCTCGGTTGCTGCATAAATTCACATTGTCCAGTTTCGTTGAAGGAAGAAATATTTGCTATTGTACTTGCGATGACATTCAGCAGTGGACGCGTTCTGAAGGGAAGCACATCCATCACATAACAATACATACTGTAGGTGCACCATCAATGTAGCATTATAAATAACGTATGGCTAGAAATATGTGGGGGTCAAAGATCAAAGTACTCTGAACTGCATACAATGCATCATGCACACACGCACCTTAGCACAAACACCTTCCTTGACTGGAAAGCACCCACCAAAAGATCTGCAAAACGACACATGGGCTGTGAATACACAGTCTGAGGTGTGTTTGCAAACAGCATTCAATGAATAGACATAGAAACATGACATTGTACACTTGAAGCTGATCACAAGACAAGGAGAACACACACTAGTACATTCATGAGCGCTAATACAAGGCTTCTGTAGACACCGCATGGACAATGGCCCACAATAGGTGTAGACATTCTTGAGAAAATCCCATAGATGAGATAGATGAACAATACCAACTGTGGAGGAATGGAGCCCCATAGACATTGTTTGCCCCAGTCTGCACAGTAGTCAGGGGCCTCCATAACACAACCGCTACATTATTACTGCACACTCTTACCAAACTACTGCCATAATTACACTTACTGACATAGGTACAACCTGCAGATCAATGTGTATATTATATACTGTAGTTATACTGGCTAGCGTATGCATAGTGTATAATACACATAGTACATATACGTGTATGAGGCTTCTTAGGGCACAAGAAAATTACTTTCATAGCTAGCACCAAACATGTTTGGCTGTCAACAGCTGGCTCTTCAGCCTCCAGCCACTGAAGGAGGAAGGACTGAAATTGAAAGAAACCCATATTTGGCATTAGGGGCCAGAACGAATAGTGGACAGGTCAAGCATGAAGGGGGAGGAAAATCAGGAGAGTGTGTATATACATCAGGACCAGGAAAACATACAACATGATTCAGGGTCTTCCCTGAATCCAGTACAGAACTCTCTAATCAGGAATCTCTAGGAACAAACAGTGTATGCCAGGTCACACTTCATGGAGTGCAAATCTTCTGTAACCTCATTGGTTGAATGCTGTGTACTGCACATGTATATCCTAGTACTGTGACTCATGCTTGAATTAGAAAAAACCATTCAGCTAAGGGCCAGGTTGTCAACATGACACAGGTACGTGCCATTCATCTAGGCTAAACATAACACAGGTGTGCCAGAGTGAATATCCTGTTCTTTCACCTGACAGCTGCTGCTTCATTGCATGCCCTCAGGCATAACATAACATACCCGTGAGAAGGCTTCCTCCACACGTGCTTACCATTGAATCCATTGTTGTCCACATCCACAGAGAAAAGGTGAGCTCCAAAGCTACTCAGACCAGCTAGGATGCCTGCTTCCAAGTTTAGAGAGGTGCCTTCAATTCGCTAAGCATGTGAAATAAAGAAATGCTTATACACTTACAGCTACATACAAGTTGCATGCTGTACAGTAACTGATGGCATGGCTGGTGGCATTGCAATTACACTGTGCTGAGGTTGCATACATACTCCCATGTTTGTAGGTGTCAAGGACAGAGTCAAGAGATGAGGCATACACAACTCAACTCACTTGAATCGGCGATCCCCGTAGGCCATTGTTGGAGCCAGCGTAGATGTACACTGCTCCTGAGTATGTATCCATGGCGTCTGCACCAAACCTGAACGGAGCACTGATGGCAATATCTGAAAGGGACACAGAGAACCTTAATTAAGCTATGTTCATTCCTTACAGTTGGTGCACAATGAAGTGGCAATGCAATATGAAACAGACTTTTACAAAGGTCTGTTTTGTGAGAGCCTATTTGTGTGTCTGTACACTGTGTGGACTTTGCATGATTTTAAAAGTTGTGTGTGTGTGTGTGTGTGTGTGTGTGTGTGTGTGTGTGTGTGTGTGTGTGTGTGTGTGTGTGTGTGTGTGTGTGTGTGTGTGTGTGTGTGTGTGTACATGTTGGTGTGTGTGTGTGTGTGTGTGTGTGTGTGTGTGTGTGTGTGTGTGTGTGTGTACATGTTGGTGTGTGTATGTGTGTGTGTGTGTGCGTGTGTGTGTGTGTGCATGTGTGTGTGTGTGTGTGACGTACATACGTATGTACTCACCTTGAAACCCATCAGCATTCACGTCGCCCACTCCTGTCATTGCATGACCAAACCTTGCATAAGCCCTCCTAGGTCCCTCAATTGTAATGGTGTTCTGGTTACTTAGGGTGCCCTGCATGGGCCAAAACAAAACAAGCCGTCTTCACTAAGCCACACACATAGTCCAATTACTTAGGCCACAGATTTAGGTTACAATAAAATACAATAGTGTTAGAGGTAAATTGGAATGTGCATATCTCCAGTACATGTGGGCCTTGTCATGAAATTCTTACATCACAAATGCAAGACTGCAGCATACCCATCTGTACAGTATATGTATGTACTGTATGTATATGCGTAGCTGTGGGGATACACAATCATATGCACACATATGCATATAAAGCTGGCAAGCTGTGGCAAGGTGCCTCCATCCCTCACTGACCCGCAAGTTGAGATAAACTGTGACTCTCCCCGCCTCCGGGAAGTCTCTTGTGGGCGTGTACAAGGTAGCGGCCACAAACACTTCGTCATACCTACACCGGGAGAAATGAAAGTGAGAGTGCCACCTTTCGGTTGATGAGGATGCCCAGCGCTCAGAGTGGCGTTAATAGCACGGATGAATGTGTGCTGTCGCACTCACCCATCTCCATTCACATCGACAGCAGCAACTGTGCCTCCAAAGTAGCTACCAAGCTGTGTGTGATGAAAGAGAGAAGCCCCGTATTGTAAGGAATCATGCATGCATAAAGCACACAAAAGCTGTTAATCGCATAGATATACGTAAACTCAAGTATGAGGACAGACCTGGTCTCCTTCAAAAAGAAACTCCAGTCTCCCAAGGTAGTTGTCTGTGAAGGCATTACCACCCGCCGTGGTGACAGTCTCCTCGTTGAACACTTGCCTGTGAATGCCAACCTTCAAAGGGGAAGGATCTGGAGATCAATCATGCCTCTCACTTATTAGTGATTCACAAACACATTCTTACACAACACAAAGCTTGCAATCCCACCTGTCCATTCCTTGTAGTCACACATCACATACAAATCATGACTGCTACATTGCTTCGTCAAATAATCATAATGTAATAATTAACTTTATATACTTTAATATTCTAATTCCTAATGCATTCAATATTCCAAACATGTACGTACATACGTACGTATGTGCATACGTACTGAATGTACAACAATTAGCATATAGTAAGTCTATCATAGATACAACACAGCTTCTAATAAGCACGCGTAAAGTAAAAACATCTATATACACGCTCTCATGGTACAGCTGCGGAGACAGACAGCCACATGCACACATGACGTGAGACTCACTGCACCAGTAAATCTTCCAGCATGTCCACGGGGGAGCCCAACAATAATGTCTGTAATGATAGAATACAGTCACTCAGTGTAAAGCATGCCTGTTAAAGTCAGCACGTGCACATGGGGTATGCTGCATGTTGTAGGCTCTTTATCACATACAATTTCGTATGTACGCACACACATACTCACACATACTCACACATGTACACACAGACACACACACTCATGCACACGCACACACACCTTCCATGGCATTTCGTCCACGCTGAAACACATGCCCACTAGTCAAGGAGTATCCTCTGTGATAGTCCGAATAAGCCGCAAAGAAGTTTGCATCGTCATCATTGGGTGAAAATGGATGCCCTTCTGGGTCGTCACGGTGACTAACGTAATACTCGCCGTCAGCACTGTTGAAGATTATAGTGGCTCCTACCAATAGAGGTAACATGAAATTGATTACATGGTGGCCATTAAAATTACATCACAAGTACATGTACTGTATATTAAGCATAACGTCTACAGTAGAGCTGTGAACAAACTACCTCTGAAGTTTCTGTTGCGATATCCGTAGGCAGGAGCTCCTAGTGCAATATTGTTGTTATTCTGTGAGCGGCGAGAAGACGAGGGATTGTGGCAGATATGACTTACGTATGGCTTTTATGTACAATGTGGCTTCAGAAGAGTGATAAATCTGTGTCCTTGCACACGCACACACACACACACACACACACACACACACACACACACACACACACACACACACACACACACACACACACCAGCAAAGACACTGAAGCTCCAGCCCCACAGTGGTCACTCTCTGTCTGATATTCCAACCGATTGGCACCATCTGAAAAGCACATGATAAAAATGACAAGCAACAAAATGAGGTAACCACTAGCAGCAAAGGAACAGCATAAGCTATAATGATTGGACCACCTGTGTCCATGTTGGGTATATACAAACATGATGAGTTGCACCATTTTACACGGCTATGAGCATGCACTTGCATGGCTTACTTCACACCACATATCCAGGTCACAGCAATGCAGTGGATCTCAACACATCATAAATCTGAAATCTCTAATGTGCAATGTACAAAATCAGTGTGCATCCCTTCCTTCCTTACTCTGGTTGAAGCAAGGTAGTAGCTGCTGGAAGTTGGTGAGGTCCCTTCCTGAGACGTAGCACACCCCACCAGTCTCTGGAAAGTTATTTGATTCCTGAAACTTGTGACCACAAACCTTTTGACAATGAAAGAAAATTAAAGTCCGCACTTGTTTTGCACCTGTGTTGGATTGTGCTCCTTTGGGCGCATGTGTGTGTGTCTGTGTGTCTGTGTGCATGCGTGGTGTGTGTGTGTGTTGTGTGTGTACGTGTGTGCGTGTGTGTGTGTGTGTGTGTGTGTGTGTGTGTGTGTGTGTGTGTGTGTGTGTGTGTGTGTGTGTGTGTGTGTGTGTGTGTGTGTGTGTGTGTGTGTGTGTGTGTGTGTGTGTGTGTGTGTGTGCATGTCACTTTGCTATACATGTCCAGTCTATGGACCAGTGTATGCATTGTCCCATGAAGGCAAGCCACTCACAATAAACCTGTTCCCAGTGCTGTCCATGGAAACCCCTAGAAACTGACCTCCTTTGAATCCGAATGTGTTATCTACAAGAGGACAAGGTGAGTACCCAAGGCTAGTGATGCAGCACAGACACAGAGTCAGTTGGGAGCTGTTGGTGTTGGCTGTGTGTAGCTGTGTGGCATATGGCAAAAGGTGCAGGCCTGGTATGTGCTGCATGTATGCTAAGCCTCAGACAAAACGGTGTGTAGTTAAATGCTAACTATGTAAGAGAGTGAGTGCGTGAGCAGTGCATGACGTAAGGACAGGTGAGCCCTCTTGAGTTCATGCAGTAGATGTGAAGGAATTTGTGCAGACACATCAAGCAATTCACTCCATGAAGACATTCATGATAACTGTGCAAGTGCAGGAATTTCACACATTCACACAAATACGGGATGCAGTTCAGCTCTGAATCAATATTACAGCTACACACAGCACGCAGCATCAATTGGCTCCCACATTTGAATGGAGCCTGTCAATGTACGCAAGCATGGCTTCCTTTAGAAGATGGCATTCATGTTGACCATGTAGAGAGGCAGTGTACAAAGTAATCTAATCAAGGTGACTCGCCTCTGCCTCCCACAGCACACCTGAATGGCACTTCCTACAAACACTGCATTAGACAGCGCTCCATACATAATGAAACCATATACCATACTATAAACTGCATATGAATGGCCTCAATAGTATAAACTGCATATGAAGGGCCTCTAGAAGTTCCCATGGACTCCTGCATATTGTCTCATACACTACACATTATGATAATGTACACTGCCACACCGAGCGTGTTGCGCGCATGTGCAAGTGGCCAGATGAAAACCAGGCAATAATATAAGCTGCAACTGTGTCCAAATAGTGTGTATCAACTTCTGTAATCCACACCACTGTCACTCATCACACATCTTTAGTGTCACTTGTCACCTACTTTATGTACCCTTGTGTCACTAATCACCCACCGTCAGTGTCATACAATCGTCTGTCTGCTCCATTCTCATTCCCACGAAGAGGACTGCAGGACCCTCGTGTAAGGGGACACTCAAAGACAACACCAGTGTTACTCACAGCCGCATTCACAGCTGTACCATTGGGAGCTGCAACAACAATACTGCACAGTAGAAGAAGAAGGGATAGCATTTGAGGAAGAAAGTGCTGCGAGAGTTAAGGGGTCTCAAATCACTGCTACACTTACTATACATACACAAGGCACTAAATCTATAACTTGCTTCTGAAAGTCACCCTTTCACTCACACTGTGTTGCTGATGCCAGCCTGGCCTGGCTGTGCTCTGCTGTGCAGGACGGCAGAGTATCCAAATAGGTCAAACACCTGTCCAGAGTGATCTGTTGGAGGCTCCCGCACTATGGGTTGCAGCGTGTCAATAGTGAATCCTCTGCCTGAGACACTCCACAGTGCCAACACTGTTGTGACAGCAAGTATGGTCCTCTGCAATGCCATCCCACCTCTGCTATCCCTCATTCTAGCAGCACACAATATCTCGTACTGGCTGAAGAAAGTGCCGGTTATATATATACAGACCCAGTTCAGTAACTGGTATAGACAGAGTACACTGTGCTTAAGACTGCCTTACAGCGGTGGACCAGTTCTATTTGATCTCTTCCACAGCTATTTATCCCACATCTCAAGCCATACAGATCAAAGCTGTACACCTTGCTGTATAGAGTGGTGGTGATTTGACAAGGCTATCCACGAATTAAGTATGTTCCTGCTAATATAAATACATATGAATGTAAATATTAGGATTCATTTCCACTTCCCACCAGTGTTAGAGGCATGACTTATTAGTGAATACCACAGCAGGCAGTAGGAAAGGCTGTCGTGAAGGAATGTGTGTCTTATACTGCTTCCCATACAGTAGCCCTATACTTGTCTCATAGGAATATGCATAGATCATTGTGTATACAAAACATATATAGGATGTCTATTCCACACTGTGGTTGACTATAATGACTCTGTTCTATATTTATGAAGGAGCATTCACAGTACAGCCCATCAAAACCCTTTGAAGTGCACCTCTATCTACATCTGCAAAGTTTGGTGGACCTGTGTGGCCACCTGCAGGCAGAACCTGCTGACCTTGCTATTTTAGACTGGTGGGTATATACAGAGATACTACATACATGGTGGTAGGTGACAGATCGAAGGGGGCAGTGAGGCTGGAGAAGGGTGAAAAGCAAGCAGACTGTCAACATCAGGCATCTGGAAGTGACAATATTGAGAGTCAGCAGGAGAATGAGGAAAGTACACTGAGACATGGATTGAAGACGAATCTGAAGAGATCTAGCAGGTGGGTTGCAGGGATTAGGAAGGTGTGGGGAACTCGTAAAAGTGAGTCAGGTAACGAGGTCGCCAGGGAAATGATCAGGGCAGTGGGAAGGATGTCATCAGGTTTCTCGGTAATGAAGCGAGTGGCTCAGTTGAATGGGAAGAAGGGGTGGTGGTTTTTGGTAAAGGCCCCTGAGAGGTGTCTGTTGGAAGTGGACAAGAAGTGGAAGCACAAACACTGGCAATGGCAGAAAGTGCATGGTGAAGGCAGTGATTTTTTAGGGGTGGCACACTGTACTATTCATCGAATGGAACACTATTTTCATTACTTTTGATATATATTGTTGTTGTTAACTGTTCAGTACAAACTTTTTGTTTTTGTTTTTTCCAGGACCTGTATGAAAATCTACTGTGTACTGTAGATACAGCATTCCTGTTGTAAAATAAAATTCTATCTATCTATCTATACAGTGCAGTGTGCTTGCTACAACTGTATAATCTATATATATATTTGAGAATGTTTGTTTGTTTGTTTGTTCGCAGTAAACGCCAAAACTACGGAACGGATTGACGCCAAATGCTCAGGAATTACAAAGAACTAACCGGAGAGTGTCCTCTTCGATTTTAAATCGCCCGTCTTAGTATTCTCGGGGAGATATGGTTACATTTCCGGTTTTTCCTTCGCGGCCGACCGCCATTTTTACCTATTTTTTCTTCCACTACTGGCTCTTGCCTAGACGCCTAGCACAGAATGCTTCGCAAAAACGGAACAACTACGGGACGAATTGACGCCAAATGCTCAGTATTTACAAAGTACGACCAGAAAAAGGTTCTCTGCGGGTTGAAATCGCCCACCATAGGGTTCTCGGGGAGATATCGTGAAATTTCCGGTTTTTCTTCTCGGCCGACAGCCATTTACTTATCTCCCACTTCCGGCTCTTGCTTAGAATTACAAGCGGACATGCATAGACAAGTTCATGTACATTCAGGCATGCCTTGCGAGTTCAATCATTATATGCATGCATCCCTTGCACGTAATTTGCACTGTCACATTGTGGCCATGGGCATGACATTATTTCAGTTGCCCAACTCACTGTCATCAACAAAACTGACATTAGAAGTGCTTTCAATAAAACACTGGCGTCAGAGCGCTTTCGCCGAAACGCTGTCGACGACGCGCTGTAGCAGAGAAGCCCGCCGAAGGCGGGCTTCTATGCTAGTCTATATATATATTTGAGAATGTTTGTTTGTTTGTTTGTTCGCAGTAAACGCAAAAACTACGGAACGGATTGACTCCAAACGCTCAGGAATTACAAAGAACTATCCGGAGAGTGTCCTCTGCGGTTTGAAATCTCCCGTCTTAGTGTTCTTGGGGAGATATAGTGACATTTCCTGTTTTTCTCTCGCGGCCGACCGCCATTTTTACTTATCTTCTTTCCACTTCCGGCTCTTGCCGCTAGCCGCCTAACACAGAGCGCTTTGCAAAAACGGAAAAACTACGGCACGAATTGACGCCAAACACTGAGGAATTACAAAGAACGACCCGAAAAAGGTCCTCTGCGGGTTGAAACCGCCCACCTTATGGTTCTCGAGGAGATATTGTGACACTTCCGGTTTTTCCTTCTCGGCCGACAGCCATTTTTACTTATCTCCCACTTCCGGCTCTATCTTAGACGCCTAACACACAAGCTGGCACACAGAGTGCTTTCGCGAAACGACGTAGACCGCGCGCCACATCGCTACTGAATTACAAGCGGACATGCATAGACAAGTTCATGTACATTCAGGCATGCCTTGCAAGTTCAATCATTATATGCATGTATGCCTTGCACGAAATTTGAAGCACTGTCACATTGTGGCCATGGGCATGACCTTACTTCAGCTGCCCAACTCTCTGTATTCAACATAGCTGACACTAGAAGTGCTTTTGATAAAGCACTGGCGTCAGAGCGCTTTCGCCGAAACGCTGTCGACGGCGCGCCATAGCAAAGGAGCCCGCCAAAGGCGGGCTTCTATGCTATACATAGAATATAATTATATGGTAAGGGGATCTCATGGGTAGCTGCTTAGATAACTGGTCATATATATACAGAACACATGGCAGACATACAGTACAGTACAGTACAGTACAGTACAGTACAGTACAGTACAGTACAGTACAGTTCTCTTTGGTGGGACTACCTCAGAGATACATGGGGAATCCACCATACAAACAGGCAATGGTGAACAATGTATTACATGTTTGGAGGCAGCTGAGTGATGACCACACAACGATCGAGGGTAGTCAATGGTACCATTATGGAGTTGCATAAATTATATACATACATACCTGCATGTACAGTACACACATACGTATGCGCAACACACACACACACACAACACAATACATGCATAATACACACACACACACACACACAATATTATACACACACACACACACACACACAATATTATACACACACACACACACAATATTATACACACACACACACACACACACAATATTATACACACACACACACACAATATTATACACACACACACACACACACAATATTATACACACACACACACACACACAATATTATACACACACACACACACACACACACAATATTATACACACACACACACACACACACAATATTATACACACACACACACACACACACACACACACACACACACACACACACACACACACACACACACACACACACACACACACACACACACACACACACACACACACACACACACACACATACACGCACACACACACACCTCCATATACAGTATAGTGCAGCCACAATCGATACAAGCGTTCCACAAGCTACATAGGTGCTCTCTTGGTAACATGGAGTTCCATGGTGAAGAAGCTCGAGTTTCATGAGGAGCTGAATACGCTCCTACACAGTCACTGCTCAGAGTGAGTTAGTCTCCCTTAAATTTGGTTTCCTGCAAAGGTGTAACGACAACACACAGGCTTGCATGAAGACACAAGCAATACTTTGCAAGTGCGAGATAATTAGGTATACAGATTCAATGACGTATACGTGGTAAAGCCCAGGACAAGGTTCCTTTATATATAGGCAGAAAGTGTTGCAGACAAATGTGTTCAATTCTATAAATATATTATATATGCGTAGTGGTAAATGTCTTGTAGAGGTAAGTCAAAGTGGGCTAGAACGTACCACACTACTCTTTTTTAAGCTCTCTTGGTTCAAGTAGCACTCATTGCTGTACGTCTATTTAGTTGAAGCTACAGACTACATATGTCATATGTATGTTGCCTGACATACCCTCTGCATGCAGTAATGTCTTTTGATTTGCTATTCCCCTCCTCCCTCCCACCCCTCTGGATCATGAGACTGCACAATCACAGACCTGGTTATAGCTACTGTGTATACAGTATAAACAGCTCTCCAAGTGTACACTCTAGTAATGAATAATTCACTCCAGCTGACCGCATGACAGATAATTGAGTGTTCAGACACAAAGCTTAAGGCCTGTATGTACCCTGTAATGTACAGCGCTGTTGATGATATATACGTCAGCCATCCTCTTTGGTGCATGCAAATGACTGTACTTCAATGCATGTCCTGCCGCTATCAAAGACATCATACAGCAGGTATATATCAGACAGCACGGTAATGCTGCCTATGTAGGGATGGTTATGTACATGTACACCTTGCAATCCCACACACCAAATTACCAAAAGTCATGCAATTAACAATACATACCGATACTACACAGATACATAAGCAATGAATCAAATTATACATACGTACGTACATACATAAATACGTACAACACAATAAATGTCAGAGATCAGTGCAATACAGAGAACAAGCACAATAACAACAATTGTTGGTTTGGGCATGTAAGAAAAAGATAATGAGAGTTACCATGGATGTAGTAGCAATCCAACTTGCTGAGAGGAAACAGATTACAAAGAGTACATGTTTAAACAGTAATATAAAAATGGACATTATGACGTCAACAGTGAATTACACTACCAATTATACACTAATATATATAGTCCACAAAATTTGAAGTACTACTGCAAATTGCTTCGAAAAGGGCAAATGCAGAAGACATTGCCAAAGTATGCCGATACAGAAAGTACAAATCAAAACTAAGTTAAAGGAATAACATGAAACAGGTAGGCTGGTGAAGTTGAAGAATAGTCAGCAAATAGTTTCATTGCGGTCTGCCATGCAGAAACTATCTTTCCGAAAGTGACCTTTACGTAGCCTCCTCTCCAGCTCCCCAAAGCCAGCTCTGCCCAGTGCTGTCAGGAGGGTGGACCATGTCCGCTCCTCTTCCCCAGTGTGACGATCTCCTCTCAGCCAGCGGTCAAGCATGTCCCGACATGCTCCCTCATAGTCGTTCGGGTGGTTCTTTAATACAACTTCACTAACACAGCCCTCCACACCCAACCTGAGTGCCAATCTCTGCCAGTTGGCAGCAACTGGTGTCACAACCAGCTCATCCACGTCCCTCATGTCTGGAGTGCACAAGATGTCTAGGGTTACTAGGGGATACTGGGGCTGGAGTGGTGCGGGCTGTGGCCAGACGATCATCTCAATGTTCTCCAGAGTGGGTGCACGGCCTTGAAATAGTTCAGTGACTGATATCCTCTCAACTCGTTTACGACAGTCCATCAGTGAAAAGGCAAAGTCATTGTGGTCTTTGATGGAATCTCGTATTCCTTCCACTGGAAACAGACATTTAGGGGGTATGGCTGTAATATCCTTAGGCAAAATCACCACGCTTGGTGGGTGCACAATGTATGCTTCACAAGCCACTTTGGGGGACAGTTGATTAACTGCTGAGAGAATGTCACTGATGACATCTGTCAGGTACTGACACAACCTATTAGCCGTCATGCTTGTAGCCAGTACTTGAATCACTCTGCTGTTCACAGTGTGGACTGTTACATCTACTCCAGCAGTTGACATCCATGTGATCCCATTGTACCAGATGCTGCAGCAGTGCTGCAGAACTCCATCCTCGTTGCGCTGTTTTACCACAAAGTGGGACGATCTCTTCTTACCCAACGGTCAAGCATGTCCTGACATGCCCCCTGACAGTCGACCGGATGATCCTTGAAAATGATTTCACTAACACAGCCCTCCACACCCAACCTGAGGGCCACTTTTTGCCAGTTGGCAGCAATTGTTGTCACAACCAGCTCATCCATGTCTCGCATGGTTGGGGTAGACGAGATGTCTAGGAGAGCTTGGGCCTTTGAGGGAGGCATCCCACCGTGATACTGGGGCTGGAGTGGTGCAGGCTGTGGCCAGATGATCCTCTCAATGTTCTACAGAGTGGGTGTACGGCCTTGAAATAGTTCAGTGACTGAAGTCCTCCAAACTTGATTATAGCAGCATTCTTCAGTGAAAGCACAAATTCCTCGTGCTCTTTGATAGAGTTTCGTATTCCTTCCACTGGAAACAGGTTTATTGGAGGTGTGGCTGTGATGTCTGCAGATGACATTGACACCTTTTGTGGGTGCACAATGTATGCTACAGCTTCCAGTGTGGGAGAGAGCTGGTGGACTGCTGAGAGGATGTCACTGATGACGTTCGTCGTGTACTGGCACAACCTATCAGATACTGTGCTTGTAGCAAGTACTTGAATCACCCTCCTGCTCACAATGTGGACTGTTACATCCACTCCAGCTATGGACATCCATTCGATCCCATTCCACCAGATACTGCAGCAGTGCTGCTGAACCCCACCTCGTTGTGTTGCTTCACCACAAAGTGGGCCGCCAGACGGAAGAGGATGGTCTGGAGGAGGTGAGCAGAGATGAAGTGTTTCTTTGAGGTCTTCAGCTGCCAACAGGGAATTAACATCATGCTCTGGGCAGTCCTCTGAGGTGACCTGGGAGTATGTTGCAGAAATGAGAGCAGGGAAAAACAGCCACCCACTGGTTTCCTCGTCTTGAGTCAGTTTGCTCAGATCCACCTTCAGGACTGATGGGTCTACAGAAATGCAGAACTCCAAACTGATGAGCAGCTGTTGGACCATTGCCAGATCCAGGTCTGGGAAGAGTGTGTCCAGGCGACGACAGTGAAGGAGACCAAGCTCATTGACAATCCCTTTTGATGTGGAGAAGAGGGTCCCATACACATCGTGGAGAATGCTGGGAAGGTCCAACACTAGCCAACTCTTGGAAGGATGTTCCTTATTTGGGAGGTAGAGGGCGTGTCCAGCAGCTGTCAGATCCTGACACACCTCTTCCGGGGTTGGCAACATCAGAGGCAGGTTATCTTCATTGCCTTTGATCCACGCAGAGAAGTCCTGGAGCTGGACTGCTTGGGCTGTAATGGATGACTTGATCTGGGACAGGACCCAGGCAAGGCTGTAACGTGTGTGGGTGGCCCTGAACTCTGGAATGGGGACTTCCTCGAGCAAAGTGCGTAATTGATCAATGCCTTCACACTGGGGTTGACGGCAGTTAAGAAAGCAGGAGCCGACAAACCTTACTGGCAAATCTTCTACATTATGTTGGGTTGCCATGATGCATCTAATCAATGTAGCAGTGGCTTCTTTCTTGGACTTCACCTTGTCCAGGAAACTACCAATGACGATGATGTGAGGGGGACTGGAAGGAGTGGACATCAGTGCCACTGGGGTCAACCAGCGATGGAGCTGGTGCAAGATGGCTTCTTCCTCTTGTGTCATCTTCACCACCAGCAGGAGGGTCATTGACACTCCTGGTTTGCTGTGGAGTGACTCCATGAACATCTGGTGGGGGCCGTGGTAGTCATCTTGACCAGCGAAGTCAAAGAAGAGCACTTCTCCATACTTCTGGCTGCTGTGGAGGACAGTTTCAATGCCAGCTGTTCGATCACGACGATCATCAACTCTCCTAAAGTGATTGACAATTCTGCCGAACAAACCAGTGCTCTCCACCTGTAGGGATGCAATGAGGGTGCTCTTGCCTCCCTCTGAATTGCCAATGATACAGAGGGCCTTTCGAGTTGTGAAGAAAAGGGTTTGCTTGATGGCTTCCTTAAAATGCATTGTGGCCACATCCAAGGGTGTCTCACTAAATTTGTTTCTGATCCACGCACTTGCTCCCCCTTCAGCCAAGAGAATCCCACACTGAATGTGGTTGCGGTTGGCAGCATAGTGAAGAGCTGTGTAACCATAGTTATTATATGTCGCAGGATTAGCACCTGCCAAAAGGAGCTTTTTTACTACTTCCGCATGCCCTTCACAAGCAGCATTCATGAGGGGAGTGTCTCCAGAAAAAAAACGCATTACCATCACAAAACCTACAGTTCACATTGCAGCCTGCATCAATGACAGCGTCAACAACTGCCATATCACCTTCACCACAGGCACAGTGTAGAAGGGCTTCTCGCCTCTCTGTAAACAGAGAGCTAATACTGCAACCATTCTTAAGAAGAGTACGAACATTCACCAAATCACCCAGTGCGCAAGCAAGATGAAACAGATGTACCCTCCGCCACATTGGCAACCCTTTGCAGCTTGCTCCAGCTCACAATAGTAGCATCGCCGTTTTATCGCTTGCACACATGAGAGGAGTGGCACTAAACGCATCGCGTTCATCCACTCGACTCCCTCGGTCGATGAGCCCTTGCACCAGTTCCTCTGACCCCAGCACACATGCCAAATGGAGGGCTGTCCGCCCTCTTGCATCCTTCTCGTGTACGTCCACTCCCGCGTCGAGAAGCGCCAAAGCAACATCATTGTCCAATTGGCTAATCGACACCATCAACAGGGAATCGGTACCTACCGACAAGCGAGGGTTCACGTCTTCCCCGCTCTGAATGAGTTCTTGAACTCGCTGCAGGTCACCACTTCGTACTGCGTCCTCCATTTTAAAGTGTGCCACATCCGGTTAGGGGATTTTCCCAACTGGGGTACCAGGTGTGCTGGGGGAGCCTGGGGCACCTAAAGTACGCGAACACCGTTACTGCTAGTCTTGCGTAGCCGACCCTATTTCTGCCTCCACTTTTACAAGCTTACGTCATCGCTCAGCAGACAAATAGAGTCTGGGGCATAAGGTTCACGTTCCTGGTGCAGCGGTCCAGCATTCCTGGACCCGCAGTGATAATTAATTGGCTTATAACGCACGATAAAACGGCGATGTTACTGTTGCAAGCTGGAGCAAGCTGCAAAGGGGAGGAGCTACATCAGCCCTCCACAGGCCTGCAGACTCGATCTCAACGACACCCCATTGACATGATCGTCCGTGAGGGCTGCCTTTGAACTCATTTCTTTTTTTAATGACAAATGCACTTACTAACACCTTGAACTATGTAACCTCCTGTGTCTAGACATCTTTGCTATGTGCATGTGTTTTGTGTGTGTTATAGATATTATTATTTACAGTTCTGACTGTGCTGAGAAAAATTAATTGGCGTTTCGATCTGTAGATGTTTTTCAACTGGTATACAACTGACATGACTACAGAAAAATTGTTTCTAAAGTAGGTAAGTGTGACAATAAATGATGTGTGACATAAAGGGGGAAATTTTAGAGCTAAATATGACAGCAGATGATGTTTGATATTACATGTCCGTGTCATAATAATTGTGTTAGTGTAGCAATTGTGTCCGTCCTTACACTCTCAAACCACAGTGTATATAATACCCACATAAACACACGCATACGCATGTGCAAAGACACACTACATACTCCACAAATGTAGCCCAAACTGTAAGTTTATGCAACTTTTAACCATACGTATGTGCAGCACTCACTTTTGCCTCTCCCCCCAGACTGGAGGAGAGGTGTTGGGTCAGTTTTGAGTTGCGGTAAGGAATGTGCAGAGCATTGTTTCGCAGAGCAGCAAAGACCTACAGAAGAAGGAGGGGGTGATTGAAGGATATCCAGAAATTGGTGGTACACACACACACACATACATACACACACACAGTCACACACACGTACACACACACACACACACACACACACACACACACACACACACACACACACACACACACACACACACACACACACACACACACACACACACACACACACACAGTCATGCACACGTACACACACACACACACATACACACACACACACACATACACACAAACACACACACAGTCACACATACACACATACACACACACATACATATACCTAGATGCATAAATTACACACACCAATATCATTATATAAATGTCTGCATTTCCACTGAAGCTGACTTCTTGGGTTTCTTATATTAATTTTAGTGACCAATAGCTTATATAGCTATTTAGGCAATGTAATTGCTGAACTGCCTTTTGACCTAGCTTACTGAGAAGGCTTGGCACCATACATGCAGAAGTGAGGACGAGACAAGCCCCATAAGCACTACTGACATCACATCTAAAGTACCCATGTTCAGTGGGGGTTCCCCACCTGCAGCTGTGTGGGTAGTGGATATGTGTAGATGCATCCTGGCCTTACTGAGTTTGACCTGTTTCAAGTTCGCAAGACAAGCAAGTTTAGTACTCCCTGTGGTCCCTGTCATGCAGCCAGCATGCACCACATAAACTGTACCAATCCACACCAATATATTATGAACAACATTCTGTGTATACTTCAGTTTGTCTTTCAATAAACATACAATAATGAAGTATCAAGCACAGCTGAATAAACTGGTGATATATTTCATTCAAGTGAAGATAACGGTACACCCACATGCCTTGCATTCTCAGGGTGTCACAGTTAAGACGTACGTAACTCCATTTCAGATACAAACATACGTAAACTAAAGAGAATCTGTAAACAATATAATGCAAACCAATAGGAGTGATTCATGTCTTTACAGGTTAAATTATAAAGGGAACTATTTGCAAGTGAAACATATGATATATTCCAGTACATTAATCTGAACTTAAAATGTACAGAAAACATGTCAGTCAGACATGTTAGAAAAATAGGCAAGTATAAAAGCAGATAAAATGGCTGCCTGCATCTCGTCGCACAGAAATTAGTGCTTTGATACATAGTCCTTCCGCAGTCTCCTCTCCAGCTCCTTAAAGCCTGCTCTGCCCAGTGCTGTCAGGAGGGTGGACCATGTCCGCTTCTCTTCCCCGGTGTGACGATCTCCTCTCAGCCAGCGGTCGAGCATGTCCCGACACGCTCCCTCACAGTCACTGGGATGGTTCTTGAGGATGATATTACTGACACAGACCTTCACACCCAACTTGAGGGCCAGCTTCTCCCAGTCAGCTGCAACCTCTGTTACAACCAGTTCATCCACATCTCTGATGTCTGGAGTGGATGAAGTATCTAGGAGGGCTTGAGCACCTGATAGATTTGAATGGGAATCAGTTAATGAACCATTTCTCTCAAAGAGAGATTCTGATTGCTCTGATTCAGTGTGTAATTGAGGCTGGCTGGCTACAGGCTGTGTCCAGATGATCCTCTCAATGTCCTCCAGAGATGGGGTGCATCCAACAAAGAGATCAGCGATTGTCATTCTAACTGAGTATTTATCACTGTCCTTGAGTGAAAGTGCAAACGGTTTATGTTCAATGATGGAATCGTGAATTCCCTGAACTGGAAACAGCTCCTTTTGAGGCAAAGTTGTGATATCTTCGAGTGAGGTTGCCACCTTTGGCGGATGCACAATGTATGCTGCAGCTGCCAGCTTTGGGGAGAGTTGACGGACTGTTGAGAGGGCATCACTGACAACTTTTGTCCAGTAGTGAAACAATTCATCAGCCAACATGCTTGTAGCAATCACTTGAATGTCTCTGTTTTTCACAATATTGACAGTCACATCCACTCCAGCATTTGACTGCCATGCGATCCCGTTCCACCAGACACTGCAGCAATGCTGCTGTACCCCATCCTCGTTATGGTGCTTCACTACAAAGTGGGCTGCCAGACGAAAGAGGAGGGTCTGGAGAATGCGAGCAGAGATGGAGTGTTTCTTCGAGGTCCTCAACTGCCAACGAAGGCAGTGGGCACTTTCTTCATGGAGACCTTCTAAGAAAACTTGAGGATGCTTTGCTGAAATGAGGGCAGGGAAAAACAGCCACCCACTGGTTGCTGTGCTTTGAGTCAGTTTACTCAGATCCACCTTCAGGACTGACGGGTCTACAGAAATGCAGAACTCCAAACTGATGAGCAGCTGTTGGACCATTGTCAGATCCAGGTCTGGGAAGAGAGTTTCCAGGCAACGACAGTGAAGGAGACCAAACTCATTGACAGTCTCTTGAGGTTTAGAGAAGAGTGTGCCATACACATTGTGGAGAATGCTGGGAAGGTCCAACACTAGCCAACTCTTGGGGGGATGTTCCATATTTGGGAAGTAGAGGGCGTATCCAGCAGCTGTCAGATCCTGACACACCTCCTCTGCAGATGGCAATGACTGGGGAAGGACATCTTTGTTGCCCTCTACCCACGCAGAGAAGTCCTGCAGCTGGAGTGCGTTGACTGTAATGGATGACCTGATCTGGTACAGGACCCAGGCAAGGCTGTAACGTGTATGGTTGGCCCTGAACTCTGGAACAGGGGCTTTCTGGAGGAAGGTGCACAGTTGATCAATACCTTCAGACTGGGGCTGACGGCAGTTCAGGAAACAGGTACCTACAAACCTTAGTGGCAGATCCTGTAGATCTCTTGTTGTTACTACTATGCACCTGGTCAGCTTGGCAGTGGCTTCTTCCTTGGACTTTACCTTGTCCAGGAAGCTACCAATGATGATGACGTGAGGAGGACTGGCAGGAGTGGCCATCAGTGCCACTGGGGTCAGCCAGCGATGGAGCTGGTGCAAGACGGCATCTTCCTCTTCTGTCATCTTCACCACCAGTAGGAGGGTCATTGACACTCCTGGTTTGCTGAGGAGTGATTCAAGGAACATCTGATGGGGGCCGTGGTAGTCATCTTGACCAGCAAAGTCAAAGAAGAGCACTTCTCCGTACCTCTGGCTGCAGTGGGTAACGGTTTCGATGCCAGCCGTTCGCTGGCGATGGTCACTCACTCTCCTGAAACGATTGATGATACTGCCAAGCAACCCAGTTTTCTCAGCCTGAAGTGCTGCAATGAGCGTGCTCTTGCCTCCCTCTGCATTGCCAATAATACAGAGTGTCTTTCGAGTGGTGAACGAGAGGGCCTCCTTGATGGCTTCTTCAAAATCTGCTCTGGCTAAATTAAAGGGAGTTTCAGAATATTTGTTTTTGACCTTCACACTGGCTCCTGCCTCAGCCAGGAGGATCCCACACTGAATGTGGTTGTGGCTGGCAGTATAGTGAAGGGCAGTGAAACCAAACTCATTCTGCATTGCAAGATTGGCACCTGCCAAAATGAACTTTCTTACTATTTTCTCATTCCCTTCGCGGGCAGCATTCATGAGGGGAGTGTCTCCTCCATAGCCTCTACAGTTCACATTGCAGCCTGCATCAATGAGAGCTTCAACAAGTTCTACATCACTTTTCTCACAGGCACAGTGTAGAAGGCTATCTTGCTTTTCCCTTGCCAGAGTGCTAACACTGCACCCACTATCGAGAAGAGTCCCAGTAACAAGTGTGTCACCTTCACGACAGGCATAGTATAGAAGGGCTTCTTGCTCCACTTTTGACAGAGTGCTAATAGTACACCCATTCTTCAGAAGGGTACGAACATTCTGCAAGTCTCCCACTGCGCAGGCATGACGAAACAAAGGTACCCTCCGCTCTTTTGGCAACTCTTCGCAGCTCGCTCCAGCTCGCAATAAAAGCATCGCCGTTTTACCGCGTGCACACATGATAGGAGTGGCACCAAACGCATCGCGTTCATCCACTCGACTCCCTCGATCGATGAGCGCTTGTACCACATCTTCCAACGCCAGCTCACATGCCAAATGGAGTGCTGTCCACCCTCCTACGTCCTTCGCGTGTACGTCCGCTCCCGCGTCGAGAAGAGCCAAAGCGATGTCGTTGTACGAATGGCTAATCGACACTATCAACAGGGAACCGGTACCTACCGACAACCGAGGGTTCACGTCTTCCCCGCTCCGAATGAGCTCTTGAACTCGCTGAAAGTCTCCGGTGCGTACTGCATTCTCCATCAGCCTGTCGATCTCCACACGTCGTCAGGGGCAGGTTAATTGCATTCCCAACATTCCACTTAGCGCAGGTACAGCTTCAGAGAATATTTTATATAGCGTTTGTACGTGGGTAGACACGGTGTATATACATGTTGCACGCGGTTGTCAGTGTGTGTATAGGATGGTGATATATAGTTGGTATACTGTAATGTAAAAGCACTGCTAGCGTTCTACAGAGAGAACAAGTATTTAGAATTAAAAAAACTTGTACTTATTACTGCCGCCCCAACTCGAACTATGTACTTGCTGTCTTCATTCGTAAGTCAGAAAACACTTGAACATGTCAGAGCAATGTCCAAATGTGTCCAATGTGTCCAATGTCCAAACCAAACATGCCCAAGCATCAGCACACCTACAGCTTCACTCAGGCACGGGTACATAGACACAGACGGACTGTGCACACTTTTCATTGTGCATTTGTAAGTTCAGGTCAAAGTATTGGAATGTCATGGTTGCTATTATCGATCAGTGCAAAGCACAAAGACATTGCTTTTGCGCTTCTCACAGTGGGAGCAGACGTACATGCAACGAATGTGTACAGGCGCGGACAGCACTCCATTTGGCTTGTGAGCGGGAGTTGGAGGAAGTAGTACACAACCACTCATCAAAAGTGGGAGTGCATGAACCAGACGCTTTTGGTGTCACTTCACTCGAACGCGCAAGCGGTAATTCAGCGATGTGCTTACTGCGAGCTGGAGCAAGCTACAAAAAGTTGTCAACTGCGCAAGTAGACAGTCTGTTCAATCATGCTTGCAGAGTGGGTGACTTGTTGAAAGTTTGCCCTCTCCTTGCATACGGCTGTAATTTTAGTACTGTGTCATATGGGCAACAAGAAGAGTTTCTACATTGTGCTTGTCGTGGTGGTGACCTGCTTGTCGTAAGGGTTCTTCTCACTGAGAATGATCAGCATGTTGGAAGGCTATCAAGTGTGGAGAGAGAAGAGCTTCTACGTTGTGCCTTCCAAGCATGTGACACATTTACTGCTCAGACTACATCAAGAGTAATAGCAGTGAGTGTGTGGGTACTTTGTCCCGAGAAGAGCAAGAAAACCTTCCAATATGCCTTTCATGAGGATGACATAGATGCTGCTCTGATAATTGCAGCGTTGACACTCTGTCAAGCGTGGAGCTAGAAAAGCTTCTACATTGGGCATGCCATGAGCATAACCTACTTGTCGCGCACACACTTGTCAGTAGTAGTAGTGTTAGCTCTCTGACAAGAGAGCAGCTAGAAGAGCTTCTACACTATGCATTCAACGAAGACGACAAATCTGTTACTCTGAAGCTCATCAAGACAGCATTCAGTCCTAACAGGCTACCCCTTGCAGAATTGATGTGTTTGGTGAACCAGCTGTCAAATGAAGGGAAAAAAGAACTTCTTTTTGGGTTTGTGTTGAAGGCAACATGCTAGTTGTTGAAGCTTTAATTGCTGATGGCTGCAGCATGAACTGTGTAGACCTCACTGGAGATAGCCCACTCATGATGGCTGTGCGTGAAGGCCATGAGGAATTAGTAAAGAAGCTCATTTTCGCAGGTGCCAAACTTAAATTGCAAGATGAATTAGGTGGCACTGCCC
This sequence comes from Aplysina aerophoba, assembly GCA_949841015.1. Classification (NCBI taxonomy): domain Eukaryota; kingdom Metazoa; phylum Porifera; class Demospongiae; order Verongiida; family Aplysinidae; genus Aplysina; species Aplysina aerophoba. The sequence goes on along the minus strand of OX465038.1, from coordinate 1,304,318 downwards.
TGCATGTTGCTGCTGTCTGCAACCATATTCAGTGTGGGATACTCCTGGTAGAGAGAGGAGCCAGTGTGACAATCAAGAACCAATTTTCTGAGACTCCCCTGGATGTAGCCAAAGCAGATTTCAAGGAAGCCATCAAGCAGACCCTCTCCTTTACCACTCGAAAGACATTCTGTATCATCGGTAATGCAGAGGGAGGCAAAAGTACTCTTATTGCATCACTCAAAACTGAGAGCACTGGGTTTCTTAGAAGGATTTTCAATCACTTCAGGAGAGTGAGTGACTGCCGCCGGCGAACAGCTGGCACTGAAACTGTCCCCCACTGCAGCCAGAGATATGGAGAAGTACTCTTCTTTGACTTTGCTGGTCAAGGATGACTACCATGGCCCCCACCAGATGGTCATGGAGTCACTCCTCAGCAAACCAGGAGTTTCGATGACCATCCTGGTGATTAAGGTGACAGATAATGAGGAAGCCATCTTGCACCAGCTCCATCGTTGGCTGTCCCCAGTGGCTCTGATGTCCATTTCTTGTAGTTCTCCTCAAGTTATCGTCATAGGTAGCTTCCTGGATAAAGTGAGGTCTAAGCATGAAGCCACTGTTAAATTGATGCAGTGCATTCAGACCACCAGAAAGGATCTGGAAGAGTTTCCACTAAGGATTGTGGGTACCTGTTTACTAAACTGCCGTCAGCCCCAGTCTGAAGGCATCGATCAACTGTGCGCCTTCCTCCAGGAGATCCCTGTTCCAGAGTTCAGGGCCATCCACGCACGTTACAGCCTTGCCTGGATCCTGTCTCAGGTTAGGTCATCCCTCACAGTCCAAGCAGTGCAGTTGCTGGAGTTCTCTATGTGGGTCCAGGCCAATAAGGATAACCTACCTCAGACCATGCCACCCCCAGAAGAGGTGTGTCAGGATCTGTCTGCTGCTGGACATGCCTTGTACCTCCCTAATAAGAAGGACCCTAATAAGAGTTGGCTTGTCTTGGACCTTCCCAGCATTCTCCACAATGTGTATGGGAACCTCTTCTCCAAATCCAAAAATTAGATAGTCAATGAGTTTGGTCTCCTTCACTGTCATCACCTAGAAACGCTCTTCCCAGACCTGGATCTGGCAATGGTCCAACAGCTGCTCATCAGTTTGGAGTTCTGCATTTCTGTAGACCCGTCAGTCCTGAAGGTGGATCTGATCAAACTGACTCAAAGCAAGGAAACCACTGGGTGGCTGTTTTTCCCTGCCCTCATCTCTGCAAAATTTCCTAAACTAACCTCAGAGGACTGCCCCAAACAAAGTGTGTGTTGGCAGCTAAGAACATCCAAGAAGCACTCCATCTCTGCACGTCTCCTCCAGACCATACTCCTTCACCTGGCAGCCCACTTTGTGGTTAAGCAGCATGACGAGGAGGGTGTACAGCAGCACTGCTGCAGTATCTGGTGGAACGGGATCTCATGGCAATCCACCGTTGGAGTGGACATTACTGTTCACATCATGAATAACAGAGTCATTCAGGTGATTGCCTAAAGTGGGATGATTGACAAGCTGTGTCCGTTCCTGACAGACGTTGTTAGCGACATCCTGTTAACCGTCTACCGGCTCTCTTCCAGACTCGCTGCTGCAGCATACATTGTGCACCCACCAAAGGTAGCAACTACACCTGACAATATTTCAACTCCATTCCCAAAGGAGCTCTATCCAGTAGAGGGAATACGAGACTCCATTGGAAAGCACAAAGAGTTTGCCCTTTCACTGATGGACAGTGAAAGATGTTCGAAAAGGACATCAGTTGCAGATCTCTTTGCGGGTCACATCCCCTCTCTGAAGAACATTGAGAAAATCATCTGGACACAGCCTGTAACCAATCAGCCTCAGTCACCCACTGAACTGCAGCAGTCTGAAATATGTACTGAAGGCAATGGTACATTAACTAATTTCCGTCAGTCAGTTCCTTCAGGGGCGCGGGCTCTCCTAAACATTTCATCCACCCCAGACATGAGAGATGTGGATGAATTGGTTGTGGGAGACATTGCAGCCCACTGGCAAAAGCTGGCCCTCAGTCTGGGTGCGAAAGACTGTCTCAGTGAGATAGTCTTCAAAAACCACCCCAACGATTGTGAAGGGGCATGTCGAGACTTGCTTGCCCGCTGGCTCAAAAGAGAGCGTCACACTGGGAAAGATGACCGGACATGGTCCACACTCCTGGTGGCAATAGGCAGAGCAGGCTTTGAAGAGCTGGAAATGAGACTGCGAAGGGAGCACGTATCGAAACAATAGCTTTCATATCACAAGATAATTGTGTACAATGTACGAAATCTTTCGCTTGCGCTACACTATAGGGGCTTAACTACTCTGTGCTATCCCCTGTACAGTGTACGTATGATTGCTGTTTTGCCTGTACATTTCATCTGATCAGATTGTACGTACTGGTATATTGTTCACAAAAGAATTACTGTGCTCACACCCATGTTTTGCTCTTTTGAAATGTAGCTAACCCATCCATCATCTATTGATTGCTATTGTATGTCAATCAGGGGTGTTTCATTGTGAATGTTTGGTTTCTTCTCTTGTGTGTATATATCTGATAAAATTAATATGCTAGGGTGTTCATGAAGGAATTGTGCGGGTTGTGAATATGTGTGTGCTGACTGCGCTTCAGTAATGATGTACAGTATACGCTTACTAACGTACACAGAGCACGTGACATTCATATAGTATTTTAGAAAGACTATAGCACAAAGTTCTGAAAGGGATTTTTCCGTAAGGAGGCCTGAAACATGCACAAGGCCTCATTTGTGGTTACTGCACACTGAATTCTCACTTCTGTGGTAGTACTGTATGTTTGCACTCTAGTTGCACTGTGCAACAAGGCACACACATAAATCGGTCAATTGAATACTAGTTTGGGCTCCTCTTGATACAAGTTGCAAATTGGTTTCAATTATTGCCAAAGTAGGGCACATACTTTTGGAAATTCTCAGTGGAACCTGTCGGTTCAAACGGTTAAACACAGAACTTGCATTGACAA